>PISX010000619.1:0-257944 GCA_004024625.1 Mellivora capensis
GTATATATATCAGACTCCAAATTTGTTCATTTACCAATTGGTCTACTTCCCTTCCTGGGGCTAGAACATTCCTGTTTACTTTCAGGAACAGCCCTGTTATCAGAGCAGTCAAGAAACCAATATGGTCAACTAATCTTTGACAAAGCAGGAAAAAATATCCAACGGAAGAAAGACAGTCTCTTCAATAAATGGTGCTGGGGAAAATTGGACAGCTATATACAGAAGAATGAAACTGGAACATTCTCTTACACCGTGCACAAAGATATGCTTTAAATGGATAAAAGACCTCAATGTGAAACAATCCATCAAAATCCTAGAAGAGAACATAGGTAATAACCTCTTCTACATCGGCCACAGCAACTTCTTTCAAAACATGTCTCCAAAGGCAAGGGAAACAAAAGTGAAAATGAACTTTTAGGGCTTCATCAACATAAAAAGCTTCTGCACAGCAAAGGAAACAGTCAACAAAACAAAGAGACAACCCACAGAATGGGAGAAGATATTTTCAAATGACACTGCAAAGGGCTGATTTCTAAGTTCTATAAAGAATTTCTTAAACTCAACACCCCAAAAAACCAGATAATCAAGTCAAAAAATGGGCAAACACATGAGCAGACACTTCTCCAAAGAAGACATACAAATGGCTAAAAGACATATGAAAAACTATTCATCATAATTAGCCATTAGGGAAATTCAAATCAAAACCACCTTAAGATAAGAATCTTACACCAGTTAGAATGGCAAAAATTGACAAGGCGAGAAACAACAAATGTTGGAGAAGTTATGGAGAAAGGGGAACCCTCTTATACTGTTGGTGGGAATGCAAATTGGTGCAGCCACTTTGGAAAACAGTGTGGAGGTTCCTCAAAAAATTAAAAATAGAGCTATGAGGGCGCCTGGGTGGCTCAGTGGGTTAAGCCTCTGCCTTTGGTTCAGGTCATGATCTCAGGGTCCTGGGATCGAGCCCCGCATCGGGCTCCCTGCGCAGCAGGGAGCCTGCTTCCTCCTCTCTCTCTCTCTGTCTGGCTCTCTGCCTACTTGTGATCTCTCTCTGTCAAATAAATAAAAATAAAATCTTTAAAAAAATATATTTACCCCACAGATACAGATGTAGTGAAAAGAAGGGCCACATGCACCCCAATGTTCATAGAAGCAGTATCTATAATAGCCAAAATGTGGAAAGAGCAAAGGTGCCCTTCAACAGACAAATTGTTAAAGAAGATATTGTCCATATACACAATGGAATATTACTCAGCCATTAGAAAGGATGAATACCCAAATTTTGCATCATCTTGGATGGGGCTGGAGGAGATTATGCTAAGTGATATAAGTCAAACAGAGAAACTCAATTATCATATGGTTTCACTTATTTGTGGAAAATAAGGAATAGCATGGAGGACATTAGCAGAAGAGAAAAAGGAAGGGGTGGAAATCAGAGTGGGAGATTAACCATGAGAGACTATGGACTCTGGGAAACAAACGGAGAGTTTTAGAAGGGAAGGGGGTGGGAGGATAGGTGAGCCTGGTGATGGGTATTAAGGAAGGCACAGATTGCATGGAGCACTGGGTGTTACACGCAATGAATCATGGAACATTACAGCAAAACCTAAGGATGTACTGTATGGTGACTAACATAACAGAAAGAGAAAGAAAGAAAGAAAGAGAAAGAAAGAAGAAAGAAAGAAAGAAAGAAAGAAAGAAAGAAAGAAAGAAAGAAAGAAAGAAAGAAAGAAAACAGAAACCAAATTAGTTACCAGTCAGTTCTTGAGTATGGGAAAAGGAGCATCAGGAGGGCAGGGGTCTTGAAAATTTGTCTTGGAAGATGTGTCCCAGGTCCAAGAACATTCTTTTTTGTGAGACTGAATAAAAGCGAGACAGGAAAACCTTAGTTCTTATATTCTTATCTCTCTTTATATTTTCTTTATTAAAAATTAAATCTAGCCTACTGCATCAATTTCTCTAAGTACCAAATCTAATCTATCAATTTTCTTCTTGAGATTTATTTATCCATTTGAAAGAGTTAGAGAGAGAGAGAGAGGTAGAGCATAGAGAAGGAACAGAGGGAGAGAATCTTTTAAGTAGATTCCATGCTGAGCTCAGAGCCCAAAGTAGGGGTTGATCCCACAACACACAAGATCACAGCCAAGCCAAAACCAAGAGTCAAATGCTCAACTGACTGAGCCACCCAGGTGCTCCTAATTTATCAATTTTATTTATTTTATTTATTCATTTATTCACTTATTGGTGGGCAGCAAAGCAAAGTTTATTGAGCTATAATACAAAGCTCCCAAAGAGGGAGGGGACCTGAGAGGGTCACCTTAATTTATCAAATTTAAATCACGCCATTACTGTAACCTAGCATTAATTGTAAAATATCTCAATTTCAGACATTCAAAAAGTTTTTAAAGTTATTCATAGAATTAATAAAATATGGATAATAAAGTTGATTAATGTCTTCATCTGTTTGGACTTCTATAGCAGACTACTGTAGACTGGATGGGTAATAAACAACAGATACTTCTTTCTCACAGTCCTGGAAGCTAAGAAGCACAAGATCAGAGCTATAGTAGATTCAGTATCTGGGTGAGAACCCATTTTGTAGTTCATAGACACCTTCTGACTGTGTCTTCACATCCTGGAAGGGGAGGAGAAGCTCTCTGGGATCTCTTTTATAAAGAGATGATCCCACTTAGAGGGCTTCACTGTCATGACCTAATCACATCCCTAAGGCTCTACCTCTAAATCCCATCATAGTAGGGATTAGGTTTTAAGACATAAATTTTGGGGAAATATAAACATTCAGTCTACAGCAATTAGGTACAATATTTGTTTTTCCATTGTAGATCCTTGAATAGACATGGAAGCTTACTTTATTGCTTTTAATATGGGAGAACAACTTGCCCTTTATGATGTCTTTGATAAATATCTAAACCCAATCATTATATATTGACTTAAATAGGTTTCTCCACTCGCCTATCACCAGGCCTGAAATTTTCTTCCACTATTGTCTTTTATGTTTTTCTTGGTAGAAGCAATATAAAATATAAACTAAGATATTGCTCATATTTGAACATTGTGTCAGTCATGTAGCTCTCTGATAACCCATATCAGAGAACTAGAGGAATAGTCATGCAGGGTCCAGAGTTTGGTTTTTGGTTTTACCATAAACTATGTTAAATTATTTGCTTTCTTTTTCATTACAGATCATAAAGTACCAATGCATGTTGTTGTGCAGGTAGAGTCACATATGGTGGCTGGCACAATACCTGACACATAGCGGATATATTCCTTTTCCAGATCCATTCAAACCCCCACAACACCTTCTCTTCTGCACTCTCCCTTCCAAACATGATTTGAAGACAATGCAAGGCAGTGTAAATAGACCTAGCTTGAAGATTGCTATTAAATTTGGGGCATATTCAGATTTCCCATCCCAGTTCTGATGTTTGTTGACTCATGAATGTCATTGAAATCCCCCACTCTTTCACCTCTATAACAGATTCTTGTTGACCCTCATTTTTTAGTGTAACTTGTGTTCCTCCATCCATATTCCTCTTCTTCCTCCTACCCATCAGCCCTCCTATTCTCTAAACAATTGAATGTCAAAATGATGTATTAATCCCCACTTCTCTCTTTTCATTCACAGTTAAGCTTTGTAACAGCATTTTCTTTTTCTTTTTTTTTTAAGATTTTATTTATTTATTTGACAGAGAGAGATCACAAGTAGGCAGAGGCGGGCAGAGAGAGAGGGGGAAGCAGGCTCCTCGCTGAGCAGAGAGCCCAATGCCGGGCTTGATCCCAGGACCCTGGGATCATGACCTGAGCCGAAGGCAGAGGTTTAAACACTGAGCCACCCAGGCGCCCCATGTAATAGCATTTTCTTGTATTCCTTCCATTCTTCCTTGTCCTTTCTTTCTTCACTCTCTGGTAGTATGACTTCCATACAAACCACTCCACTGCAGTTGGCATTATCAAAGCCATTGATAAAGGTTCCTTTCTTTATCTTCCTGGACTTTTCAACTGCATCATTTATATCTGTTATGAAAACACCCTCTCCTGGTGTTAACATTTCCATTCTCTCATAAAATAGTTTTATGGTTCCTTTTGTCCTTTGCTTAATTTTGATGATCCCTAATGTCCCATCTGCAGGTGTTTTTCTTTCTACTCTTCACACTGTCTTTAGACAGTCTATTTCCAGAGTTGCCTTGTATAACTCCAGTAGAGACCTGTCAACTAATCTCAGGAACATGCCCATCTTCCACTTCCTCCTGGAAGTGTTAGGGACTCCTCACAGTCTAGATATTTAATGCTGACCTCATCATTTTCCCTTCAAACTCACCACTCTTTATTTCCTATCTGAGACTATACTATTACTGAAAAAAGAAATCTGAAGGTCTTGGAGGACTTTATCCACAATCTCAGAAACTATCCACATTGTTTATAATACACTAAATTTAGTTAATGTTTCTGGAATCTCTCTTCTTCCCTCTCCCTTGTCAGCTTTGTTTTTCCTCTCATAATTTTTTTGAAATATTTTATTTATTTATTTATTTGTCAGAGAAAGCACAAGCAAGGGGAGCAGCAGGCAAAGAGGGCAGAATGAGATGCAGGCTTCCCGCCCAGCAGGGAGCCTGATGCCAAACTTGGTCCCAGTATCCTGGGACCATGACTTGAGCTGAAGAGCAGACACTGAACTGACTGAACCATCCAGGTGTTCCTTTTCTCTCATAATTGCTCATTGGTCTATAACCAATGCAATCAGCAGGCAATAATTGCTTGCCTCCCCTGCAGTCCTGTTCCCTTTCCCAATACTGTCCTTTGCTTTTAGGTAAGGATTTATCAGTCCCACCATATTCAAGCTTGCCTGCCTAGTGTTCCAATTGAGTTTCAGGGGTGAAGTTAGAAATTTGGTTCTCAGCTAATGGACATACTCCTACTAAGCAAGTCTAATAAGAAAAATGTCTGGACTCCTACAGAAACAACCAGAAAAGAGTTTTCTTCTTCCTACTGGACTTAGATTTAAGAAAATGTAGGACTGGAATATAACAGCATTGTATCCCTGAGACACTAAAAACAAGACCAACACAGAGAAGCAAAGACTAAAAGAAGAAACTGTTTCTTGATAAATTAAATATTTCAGGTAAAAGGATTAATACATTTACTTTTTTGGTTAGGGAATTTTGGATTTTTTATTAGGAATTATTATTAGTAATAGTAACACTAGTATCTAAAATATATGTCTTTTTGCTTTTGTCAGCCCACATCTACATTCACAAAGCCTAAGGCAAAAATGTGTATGAAAGCCCGCAAACAGTATATCTAAATATTTAAAAGATTTAAGTCAAGCTAAAAGCTGTTAAATAAACTTTTCTCCATCTTTGTCAAATGTGGATTAATTAGGACAAAATTGAAGACATTATAAAGTTCTGGTTTTTTTAAGATTTTATTTATTTATTACAGAGAGAGGGAGGAGGGTCAGAGGGAGAAGTGGACTCCCTGCTGAGCAAGGAGCCTGATATGGAACTCCATCCCACAACACTGGGATCATGACCTGAGCCAAAGGCGGACACTTAACCAACTGAGCCATCCAGGTGCCCAATGTTCTTTTTTTTTTTTTTTTCTAATGACTGAAAATAAGTAAAATGTCAAAGAGAATTTAATTATTGAGTTTCTGGTTGTTTTGTGATAGACTGGTAAATCTGTATGGTTAATAAAAGAAAGATAAATGAATTAATAAAGTATTCAATATAATTTATTTTTTATTTCTTAGTTTCAGCTAAATTACTAGGTTATTATGGTCATGATTTTTAATATAATTTTAATAATAATGGTAATGTTGATGTAAAAAATATAAAATGCCATCACATTCACTGTGTACTAAATGTGTATGTCATAATATAAATTTCTCAAAAAGAAAATGCAAAAATGAAGTTAGATTTTCTATTTTTTCCAAAATATTTTTATTCTTAGTCAAAATAATCTGTTAAACTTAAAAGTCAAATACAAGTTTTAATTACTAAATATAAGTTCACTTATTTAAATAGAACAAAAAAATTAATTTAAACTTTGGATGTTTTATTATAAAAATTTATAAAAATAAAACTATCACCATTCTTCTATACTGTGCTTACCTAACCCAGACTAAAGAAGCAGTATCATACATCACCATGTTACCTCTGGCCCTACATATAAAAAAGTTAACCTAGAATTATTTAACACCAAAAAGTGTTCCTCAGCTATTGAGCCAACAGTCTCCAATACTGTGCTAATTTACGAATCTCTCCAGAACTTCAAATTAGAGCATGAAGAAAAGCACAAAAATGGACACGACATTCATGGGAAATAATACTTTGAAAAAAAATTTATTGCATGTATGCTCTCTGAGAGGAAGAATTTGACAAGTTATTAGTCTTTCCTCTTACCAGGTGTTTCCACTGTTCATACTTTCTACTCTCCGAAGCACTATCCTCTGGCATTAGGAGGAGCAAACTCCTTACATTTTTAGGACATTCAGGTGCAATTTCCTTTGATTTCAAGGGCATAAGGCAAAAGATGTAGAAGAGCAATCCCTTGAGACCAGAATGGTTTAGGGCTACAAAGTGGACCTAGAAGATTATGGGTCTTACTGTGCCATTGCTGGGGGACCAGAAGCACTCATCTATAAATACATCTTTGTTTTGTGTTTCTGATATATGAGGACATCCAAAGTGTGGAGCACCTCAGATTTAGGTTTAAGGATATCACCTGCCCTTGTCTTAATGTACTCTATTCCCCTTGAGAAAATGAGAAAATCCATTAGTGATTTCCCACTGTCTACTGGGGGGGAAAATGGGTGACATTCAAACCAAAGACCATAACACAAATATTGCTTATTTCAGGGGAGGGGGCATTTATTATTACTCCTAGATCTTGCATTAGTTCTCATTGATAGTTTTCTTCCTTCCATAATTTTTTTTTTTCTATAAGTGGTTAAGTCAGGGCCTGTGTTCCTAACCACTGTGTTCCACTATCTACCATTGCCTGGTTGTCCATTCTGCTATTTGCATGTATTGCTTCACTTTCCAAGAACATTTAGTAATTCCTACCACCTAAGGAGAAATGTTTATACACAATTATATGGCACCACCTGTTGAACTCTATCTTAAATGCTTATTGCAGTGAATTATTTCCTCTCTTTTCATGATACAGCACATTTATCCTTAACTAGATTGCTCACTCTTCGAAGACAGAAATTATGCCTTATACTTCTTGATGTGTTCTTTACTGCTAAAGGTAATGCCTATGGCATATAATAGTTACAATCTTAACAAGTCCATTTTTATTTGAAATTCTACCTGTGTTTAAGAGATGCTTTATGTATAATGACTCATAGTGTTATTTGCTTTCCCTTTCCAGTTAATTTAGTGAAATTTCCAGCCAGAACACCACGTTTCTGTAATTTATCATAGGGCCATTCCTCTTCTCCACTGGGGACACCTTCTCCTTGTTCTACATCTGTGTGTGCTTGGGGTGGACACCTGGTGGAAGGTCTGTTCACACGCATGCAGATGGGTGCTGGGAGCAAAACGCCCCCTCGTGAAAACTGGCTTGCTACTGAGAGAAATACCTTATGTCCTCTAATCCAAAGCCATCCTGCATGTTTTCCTTACCAGGATTTAAAGAACATACTCTGTTCCCATCCAAATGTGAAGAGTTTAATTTCAAAATAAAATGTGTCACAAAGAAACAAAAGGGAAAAGATTCCTTATGTCTTCACCAGTTGACATATCTTACTTTTACTGGTTCTGTACATAGTACAAACCCTTCAAAAATGCTCTGAATAAAAAGATTAACATGATTTTTATTCTTGTGAATTGGAATCATTTAAGAAGAATGCCGAAGAAATATTTCCTTCACACTGTCCAGTCTAGACATGATAGTTTTAAAACTACTTATCTTTATCTCTCAAACATGTGTAAATTCTCTTTCCTTCTGCCATGAAAATATTCCTATTGTAAACCAACACTTATGACCTTGTGGATGGGACAGATACATAACAAGTCCTTATGAATCTAAGGACCTTACAATTTTGTTACAATTATCTTTATCTGCTAGAGGGCATCAATTAATTCATTAAAAAGCCGACAAACAAACAAAATTGTGTGCCAGCTATGAACCAGGCATTTTGTCCAGTGGTTATGCAAATAAGCATTATACGAACTCCTTACCATCCAGCAAAATTGATAGTCCTTGCTAAAATGCAAATGTTATCTAAGTAAGTTAACACATCAAACCACTTAACCACAAATGGTTTGTCAAATTACTAGTCAGTCACCCGAGAGACACTGACCTGATGGAATAGAACTGATGTAGGTAAACGCATTTGAGAAATAACAGGGATCAAGCCATCTGCCTGTAGGATCGTGCCTACATGAAATTTTCAGACCATTTGGTAGATCATGTGGATTTGTCAAAGAGGTTAGGTAAACAGAAAAGTAAGTTCAGAAATTTTAAAGACACAGTTGTTTCAATATTCATGCAGACTCCCAAACTTATAGGTTTAATATTTTCTTCCCGCTAAGGAAGATCTGGTCAGGAAGATTTTTTTTTTCTTAATAAAGAGCAATTGGGGCACCTGGGAGGCTCAGTGGGTTAAAACCTCTGCCTTCAGCTCAGGTCATGACCTCCGGGTCCTGGGATTGAGCCCCACTTCGGGCTCTCTGCCCAACAGGAAGCCTGCTTCCCCCTCTCTCTCTGCCTGCCTCTCTGCCTACTTGTGATCTCTCTCTCTGTCAAATAAATAAATAAAAATCTTTTTAAAAAAAGAACACAATTTTACAACCCCTTTCACAGCATAAACAGAACAAAACAAAATGGAAAATGATATTTGTGTGACAGATTAAGGTAAGGGGAAGGCTGCCTGTGGCTCCAAACATCTGGCCCTAGGGACTTCAACAGCCCCCTGTCCCGCACAGTTTCCCTAAAGGATAGGTTTAAACTTCCATACACCTGCATTCCGTTTGTGGCACCTGAGTATCATCAGGCACATTTATTAAGAAGCTTTTAATAGAAGTTGGAACATTCTTTTTTTTTTTAAGATTTTATTTATTTATTTGACAGACAGAGATTACAAGTAGGCAAGAGAGGCAGGCAGGGAGAGAGAGGAGGAAGCAGGTTCTCCGCAGAGCAGAGAGCCAGATGTGGGGCTCGATCCCAGAACCCTGGGATCATGACCTGAGCCGAAAGCAGAGGCTTAAACCCACTGAGCCTCCCAGGCGCCCCAGAAGTTGGAACATTCTTTATGGAGTAACTCAGTATTATTCCATTATGATTATCTACAATTCTATTTCACATTAAAAAAAATAATAATGACAATGATTAGTGCTTGTGGAATGAGTTCAGCAAAGTCATCTCTACTTTGAAAATGAAGACCTTGCCTCTTCCAGAATCTCTGGATTCACTTTATTTTAAAACAATTAAACGATTATAGAATATGATTTTATTTAATTTTTGTTTTGCTTCACATTCTAAGCAATAAAATATTCAAATGAATACATTGAATAATATTTAGAAAAAGAAAAACCTTCTTTCTGGATTTATGATAGAAAAGAATCATCCATGTAAGTTTTACACTACTAGATAACTTGCTGACACTGTATATATCATTTTTATATACATATATGTATATACATATATATGTTCAAGCTTAATAGAAACAACAAAATGTATATTATATATATAATAAGACATCAGTTTGTAGCTTTATAATATAGGAAAGGGAAAATAGGTAACTTTGAAAAGAAAGATCATGCTATTTTCTATTCCAGAAGATGTTATTTTGCTGAGGGAAAAAAAAAAAGTACTGACCATTGGGAAGTGGAGGGGTTTAGATATAGAAATTACGTCATTTTAAAAGGAGAGTAGCTTTAATAGTAAAACTACTCAAAATTAATAAAATTAATAGACAAAAGTGAATGTAACTTTTCTCCTTTTTTCATTTTTCTTGACTTTCCATATTTGAACATACTACTCTTACAACTAGAGATTATTTTGAATAGAAGATGAGTGAATAATGTGTCATTGCAAGGAAGGTGGTCAAGCCTTTCCAGTTGGCTCTGGCAGTGCATTACTATGTCCAGGGGACCTGGAATGTGCCATCTCACTGCTCCATGTGATCGCCATGCCACAACAGATCCTTTAATATAAATTTGATGCATATTTAGAAGCTAAGCACACTCAATTAAAAATGCTTCCAGTGGTCTAGTGAGCTGCTAGCTAAATTGGAAAATATCAGTTGATTGTCTGTCCTTTACTTTGTAACCTTTAAATAAAATTGAGAAAGAGAAGCAGAAGTAGGACTCCAGAAAGAGTTGAGCAATATGACAGTGGTGAGTTTTACCTCCTGTCTCAGCAAAGTTTTTCCTGTCATTTTAGTTAGAATTTCTTCTCACATGCTTGACACTTATTCTGGTAAAAACAGCTTTGTTATCCAAGTATCCCCCATCTCCTTTATTTATCATGCCTTTGTTCAAGAATTTAGTTTCCAGGTCTTTTTTTTCTTTTTTGTTTAAATTTTGTTTTAAATTTGTTTCTAAGAATTTATAATATTGACTTTATTGATTTTATGATAAGATGCCTTGAGATGCTTATTAGGTTATAATTATAAAACTACTGTTATCAAAATAAATGATCATTTTTAAGGATGATATAGGCTCTATTTGCAGAATTTTAAATGCTTATTATTTTTTTCAACTCCTGTTACCAAAAAGAGCTGAGTTTACTTTAAATAATGAATGATTGTCACTTAATTCCTACAAATTACCTTGAATGTTGTCTATTTTTGTTTTGAAAGTTAAAATCATATGAATAAAATAGTTACATCCAAATTGTCTCTCATATTCTGAAGAGAGCTGAGGCTTTTGCTAAAATTTTCATCAATGTCATAAGTTGATGGGTGATTATTTTCTCAAACTGATAATAGCTGGGGAAAAAATCTGGAAAGAGATGATCTCCAACTAAAACCTCAGGAATTTTCTGACATTTGAGTTTGATATTTGGTTACAAATCAAGAATAGGGTAAGGAGGGATAAAAATGTCATCAATTTATTACTTTTTGAATATTTAAAAATATATAAGAATGTTATTGACTGAATATTTTTTAGGATATATAAACATCATGAAAATAAACCCTCGACTTAAGATGGTGGTTAAGAGTCCTTGGTTTATGGAGCAAGCAGTAGTGCCTCTTATATTAATAAAGAATATGTCTTCCTTGAAGAAGGAAATGGATCTTCCTCTCCACCAGCCTCCTCTCCTCCATGTTAATTCTTAAAATGAGATTGGAGTCAGTTTGGTTCAGATGAGATGGTGTCTTATGTGGTTCAGACTATGACAACAAAATGCCATAGACCGAGTGGTTTAAACAATAGAAATTTATTTCTCACAGTTTTCGAACCTGGGAAACCCAAGATCCAAGTGCCAGCAAGGTAGGTTTCTTTCAAAGTCTCCTCTGGTTTGTGGGTAGCCACCATCCCCCTGTGTGCTAACTTGTCCTCTTCTTTGTGGGCACCTGGGAACAGAAAGCAAGTAAGCTCTTTGGTGTTTTTCCTTATAAGGGCACTAATCCCCTTAGAAGGGCCCACTCTGATGATCTCATCTAGCCGTAATCCTAAGGCCCTATCTTTCAATGCCATGACCCTGGAGTTTAGAACTTCAGTATATGAATCTGTGGGAGACATAAACATTGAGTCTATAATAGACAGTGAGATAGCTGTAAAAAAAAAAAAATTGTAAATCTCAAATTTTATAGGAGCCAAGCAGGGATATGTCCTAAGATGATGCCTGTGATGTTTAGTAAGTTCCTTTCTATGTAATGAAGAGAACACTGGCCTTAGCATCTGTGCCAACTGAGTTTAAATTCTGGTGGTATAATTTCCTAATTGTGTGTGACTTTGAATGTTTAGTCTCTCTAAGGCTAAACATTCATGGGCAATAATTTTGACCTATTTGTTGTATAATGAAGTACAATAGAAGCAATGTACATTAATATGCTTAAAATAGAAAATAATACAATATTTCCTTTTTTTTTTTTTTAAGATTTTATTTATTTGACAAAGATCACAAGGCAGAGAAGCAGGCAGAGAGAGAGAGGAGGAAGCAGGCTCCCCGCTGAGCAGAGAGCCTGATGCAGGGCTCGATCCCAGGACCCTGAGATCATGACCTGAGCCGAAGGCAAAGGCTTTAACCCACTGAGCCACCCAGGCGCCCCTAATAAAATATTTCTAAAATACTTTTTAATGAACCTGATCCTATGTATTATTACACAAAAGAAATACACCATACAATTAAGAGACCATTAAGAAGATAACTGCAATTAACCACATTTATCAGTCAATATACAAGGAAGGATATATCCTATCTTTCGATATTTCCATAATTCCATTGAATTCTAAAGCTACTACTACATTAATATATGACAAAAAACCTGGTCCAGGAAAAAAAAATCTGTAAAGATATCATTATACATTTAAGTCACATGCTAAGTAGATTTACAACTGGTAAGAAGGAACTCATCCAAAGAAAATTGTTTGCAAATATGACCTGTAGGATTATGGCATAATCATCTAAAGGAAACCATTTTTCTTGAGATTTCTACTATTTTATGTTTTTCTTGTTGTTGGTTCATTTCAATTTCTTGACCCTCCTGAGTCAGATTCTTGGTATGTACCTCCCCTCTGGTGCAAATTTTCCTTACTATTCAATGAAGAATTAGAAAAACATATTAAAATACCATGACACAGAATATGTTCTCATTTTTAGCAAACCTATCATCTGAGCAGACATGAACTTATGTGTTCATGTCTAGACCTTTGTTCGATATAAAGATAATAGTTCCATCTCATAAGATGTTTTGCCATATTTATCTTACTCATTAAAGTGAATTCCCAGAAGAAACCTGCATGAGTGGCTATTGATGAGTCATTTCCAGTCACTCCATTGACTAGAGTAACCAAGATAAGATTTTGGAAATGGGTACCACCTAGAAGGAAGGTGGGCTATAAAAATAGTTTTGGTCAAGCTTGAGTAATTTTAGTTATATCTATGAAATTAACAAATACAACTTAAGATATATTGACTGCCTTCAACTCTAAATGAACTTTCAGCCTCCAAGTGCACAGTGTGATTTCCTGTCTTCCATTTCTTTTCCTCGTGTTTACTGTACTTTTTCTTTTTTAAAGAACAAAATATACTTTTTCTTCTCTGTGTCTCCAGGACCTAAAACTGAGAAATGCTAGTCAGTCTGTCACACAGACCGGACTAGTTTCTTCAGTAAAACAGGATGCAGACTCTCAATAAACTGATATAGGTAAGGATGCTAGACTAGTGGGTAGGGATGTTGGATAAACAGAGAAATGGGTATGTCAACTCCTATCTGAATTGTGAATTGTGAATGAAATCATCATACGGAGCTGAGAATCTATGGAGAAACAAGCTAATTTGCCAACTGACAAAAGAAGTTCCAGGTTTTGGCAAAAGGTATAGTGACATATAAGCACTAGGACCTGTCCCATGATGTTTAACATCATGTCATAATGATATCACAAGACATAAGAAAAGCTTTTCAAAAGATCAGATACATCATCTTACATCGTGGGCTCCCAAAGAATGTAAATAGCTGGTTATCAATTTGAATTAATGTAAGTGCTGTCAGACAGTTACAAAGAGCAACAATAGTCTATTCGGATGGTCCTTAGTTGTAAATTCAATGGGACAGAGGGAGAGAATCAAAATTAATTATGACACAGAAAGTTCTGGGTTAAGCATTTGGGCAGTGGTCTACATTGTGCTTGACTCATATGAGATTTAGTATATTAGGTGGTATCAACAGGCTTGTTGCCCACATTCATATCAAATGATTCTAGAAGATCTCAAAAATACAAACAAGGAGTCAAGGTGATCATTTTTTCTCTCTACTGTGGTAATATTACTAACAAGCATATTAAAATCTAGTATTATTCATTTGTTTCACTTTTTTCTTACCTTCTCTTCTTGAGGAGGGTTTTGAAATGAATACATTCCTCATACAAGTGTAAGCATGATGCACCAGCAATTGTATAGTTGAACTAATGTTTTCCAAAGTGATCAACACAAATAACGAATAAAAATTTGAGGGCCACAACACTGCACAATTCCAAAGGAACACTATTTACATTGTATTCTCTATTGTAAATATGAAATGTGCTTGCACTGTATTTGATCTAAAAAATAAAAGGAACAACCTACTGGCCTACATTCTCACAATGTATGCAAATAGTCTGTTGTGAAATCATGTTCTGCCAGAGATTTTTAAACATAGATTGATCACATACTTATCTTTAGGATGACTTATTTAAAGCAGATCCCACTCAAGGTCATAATGTCTTTATAGGGGGAATGGAGTGAATGAAAATTATTGATGGAAGGTAAAACAAAAGATATTTTATAAACCATCTTATTAGCTATCACTCTTAAATATTTAAATATTTACTCACTCTTACCCCAGGGTAGGGAAGTCTTTTTTTTTTTTTTAATATTCTATTTCTTACATAACTGGCCACTACACTTTCAATTAAATGTAATGTTCTAATACTCTTCTCTTTCTATTCTCTTTTCTTCTTTCTCATTAAGAGTCATAGCAACCTGAGTCCTGTAACAAGACTGTCACCTCTGAGCTAAGCTGAGTAAGAGGAGACTTTCAGAATATGGATATGAAGGCATAATGGGCTATCAGCATGCTTTCACCAATGCCAGTACAAAGATTCCTTGGCAGGAGAAAGTCAAGGAGAAAAAAAAATAGACACTACAGGTGTTTTACCTTTCAGATTTTTGTCATAGGCAACTCAGAAGCAGATCTAATGAAACCACCATATTCGCCACGGCCCTGGAGTGAGCCAGTAAAGTTGGGCTCAATATTTCTTGTTATCATTCCAATAATACTATCTTGGGAAGAGAATATTTCCAAGAAAGTATGTTCAATTCTGGAAATGCTAATGGGTTGGCAACTTTCCCCCAAGTCTTTCTAGCTGCAGGGAATGAATGAGGGCAGAGTGCAGCCAGTTATTGGGAGTACTTGCATTTCCTAAGTCCTCCAAATTGCTTACCTACTAATCCCCAGTGCTTTGCTTTCCTGTGAAACAGGTCCCATTCCTGGGAATTTGAAATTGCTTTAATGGATAAAGTGGTGCCGGGGACATGCTATTACCTGTATGTGTGCATAAAACCCACATATATGCTTGCCCCAAATCAAACATTTGTTTTCCAACCAGAAAAGAGGAAGTAGATTCAGATTCAAGTTTCTTTAGGGACGAGATCATGCTGAGAGGCAAATGAATGGCCACTGTGGGGAATTTATTTCTCCTGCTGAAAAAGCAAAGGCTAATAATAATTGAGGTTGATTTGCAAAATGCACAGCTTTACAATAATCATATGATACCTAGTAATTTTGAAATTGAGGTAAAAAAAAAGGAAGCACTTCAGAAGCCGGAATTATGAAAATCAAGAAGTTGCTTAAAATATTTGAGAGTGTGCTTAGAGAATCAAATGCCATATGCTTTATTTGCTTCTGAAGAGAAATCGTGTTTTCTGTTGGAACAAATTGCACACAGGTGTTTGATGCAGAGTTTATAAGCTATCAAGAGAAGCCAGAATGTTTGGGGTTGGGGTAGGAGGTGTTAATTTGGGAAAGGTGGTATGAGGGATGGATGGAGAGAACAGAACAAGTGGAGGGGTGGGGGGAGAAGTAAGTTTCTTAGCCATATTTGCAAACTGGGTGGAGTTGTTAGAACTG
Organism: Mellivora capensis; assembly: GCA_004024625.1. Lineage (NCBI taxonomy): Eukaryota > Metazoa > Chordata > Mammalia > Carnivora > Mustelidae > Mellivora > Mellivora capensis. Next base: position 15,806 of record PISX010000619.1, read on the forward strand.
GAATTTACCACCTGAGGGCAAACCCACATTAATTTATGTAGTCAAATTAGAATTCTACTTTTTGCTACTTTGCTTATGAGTTGCTAGTGTAAGAGAAATAAGAAAAATAATAAAATTAACATATTTAGTTGCCTGTTCCATATCTACTTCTTCCTATCGTGTGGGAACTATAATAAAGGTAGGTTAAATTTCCTTTACAATCACAGGTCTAAATAGAATTAAGGATCACCCATTTCACTGATGAGAAAACTGAGACCAGTTCTAGTTGACTGCAGAATGTGAGATTGTGTATGTATCACAGATTGAGCCTCATACTGATAGATCCACATATATAAGATCACTGGTTCCTGATACATAAGCATCAATGTAAAAAGCCCTCTGGGAAAATAAAAAATATTGTTTTTGAAATGGAATCTATAATGAAATATCACCAATGCAAATTGACACAGGCTCATAAAATAGAGTAGAAAGTTTGACATTTCAGAGTCATGTCCAGGATATCAAAAAAACAAAAACAAAAACTTTGATTAGAGAGAATGAGGTCCACTCCACTTATTTTAAGACACTACATTGACTTTTCTTACTAATAAGTAAATTGTCATGGTTTGGTCCAGGTGACACTAAAACATTGGAAGGTATAAATTTAGCTGTATTCAGTAATATACCTTACTTGAGTAGGTTGTTTAAAATCATCAGAGTGACCCTTGTCAAGAGAGAGTCTCATAACTTGTCTGTATGAAATAGTCTGGGTCTCCCTTTAATCTCCCTTCAGCCTATCTTCCCAGTAAGGAAGGCGTCAGAAACAAAAAGTATTCAGAACAAAAATGTTACCTTTTTAAAAATTCTGAAAGCATATTTTTACAAACAAAATTGAAGCAGTTGAATATTATAGTCAAGGAATTATCTACAATAAACAAAAAATTAACCATTTTAATTCCCACAATTTTTTATGTTAAATTTATTTAATTCCAAAATAAATTTGTTTATTATCTCTGAGTATAAATGTTTAAATATTCAGAGAGGTCTGGATAAATACTAAGTTATTGAGTTAATTTTCATTGGCTTTATTTTGAAAACTAAGTACAAAAACTCAAGCTTTGTGTTTTATTAGAGATAAATTTGTGAAATTTAAGCAATAAACAATCCATCTTTAGAAAATTCTTTGACAGTTCCTTTCTGAAATTAACCAATAGGGCTTTTAAATCCTAAAACAGACAACACTTTTGCTAGCTGATAACTTTTACCCAAGTCAATGTCATAGAAGCCCAATGTCAAATATCTCTTTCTTCACAGTGTATTAAATAATAAAGTCATTGGTGGGTTTTGAAGGGAAGCCCTTATAATCTGTTTGAATAATCTGAAAATTCTGTTTGGTAAACTTAATTTGATTTACATCCTATCCATTTTTGACAGAATATTATAATCGTAAGAACCAAAAAAAATTTGAAAGCATTAAGGGATATAATATGCAACTTTGGACCTGGGTTACTAGTGATATTTAAACCTTAAACAAACCCAAAACTCTATAATATTTATTTTTTTGTTCTGACTGTAGCTACTTGAAAATATGTGTGGAGGTAGAGCAAGGGGGTTGAACTGTAGTGATCTGTTACTGGTAAATTCCCAAACTGGATGACTCAGTAGCATATAACCAGCCCAATCTGTAACAATTTTAGAAACATAAGGGCTGTTGCTAATTACAGCATATATAGCTCAATAATAAGAAGATATATTTTTAAACAATAATTTTCGTTTCTCCATTTAATTGTTTGTCTTTATTTTCTTCAAAAATTTTATTTACTCCATTGCAAATGGATAGAATTTCTTTCTCTTCTCACAGATTTGTGACTTTATTTAGAAGAGTTTAAAACATAGTTAAAAACATAAGGGAAAAATTGCTTAATCTGGGCAATTTGGCAATATTGTACAGTAACAAAATAAGCACTTAAAAGATGTGAAAACGTCTTTTTTCCCCCTTATAACAGATTGCCTATTTGAGAATAATTAACATAAGGTCATAATGGATTACTACTTTGTTCATCATATTTTTTATTAAGAATTAGTTCTGAAGGAACTGAAGGTAAGGTGGGGAATTGGGAAAAATTTTCTTTTTTAAAAATAATTCTCGGGACACCTGTGTGGCTCAGTCGGTTAAGCTGCTGCCTTTCGGGTCAGGTCATGATCCCAGGGTCCTGGAATTGAGTCCCACATAGGGGGTCCTTGCTCAGTGGGGAGCCTGCTTTTCTCTCTGCCTCTGCCTGCTTGTGCTCTCTGTCTCTCTCTCTCTCTCTTTCTGACAGATAAATAAATAAATAAAATCTTAAAAAAAGAATTCTCTCAGATAACCAATAATAGCTAGAAACTTCATAAGAATTGGATTGCTAATTTTCATTATAATTATTACTACTGAAAGTCTTAAATATGTACTTTTGAGATACCTAATAATTTCTTTCAATTTTAATGTGTTCCTTGTGTGTTTTAATATTACTGAGTAGAATCATCACTTGTCTTTTGTTGACTGATTAGTTCTTTTTTAGGAAAATAATTTAGTGATCTTCAAAGCCAAAGAGTTTGACAACTTAGCTCAAGTTCATAAGATCTTTGTTTGTTACTTAAAACTAAGTTCCAAACCTAAGGTATACCATTATAGATGTACTTCACAGAGGCAAACAGATTTCATGAAAAAAAAAATTAAAAACTAAAAACACAGCGTGAGAAATCAATTTTGGAGTTTTTTTTCAACAGCTATGTTCTAGCAACAATAGATATGGGTGTATATTAAAGATATTAATTATTCATAAAGAATTTTCAAACTGGTGTTAGGCCAGAAGAATAGAAAACAGACCAATATGGGACCACAGTTGGCTGATTCAATATAACAACACTGAGATGTGACGGTGTTGGCATAATGACATCACCACTCTCTTGGGACCAATCATTTGCAAGGTGGCAGAGCTAGACTAATGTCATCAGAAAATAGCTGATCCATAAAAACCAACTTTTTCAGTGTCTACAACAGCATTTCTATCCATTCACATCACTGGAGTAGAGGATCTATGTAAGTGCAAGTGGCATTGCAATATTAAGTTTAGGGTGTTAAAGGTAACCTAGGACCAAATCTCCTGGTTGACAATCAAAGTTCTATTCAGGTATTAATTAAAAATTTCCTTCCCTCCTTCCTTAATTCCTTCCTTCCTTCTTCCTTTCTTCCCTCTTCCTACCCATCTTTCCTTCCCTCCTTCCTTCTTCTTTCCTTCCTTCCTTCTTCCTTCCTCCCTTACTTCCTATGGATTCTGTTGTGCCAAAATTTAATGATATAAAATGGTAAGATGTGGAAAGAGTTGTATAAATTGAATAATTTTCCATTTATGTGACTTCTTTTGGGTAGATATATTACAATTGTAAAGATATAGATGTAGATTTAATTTTTAAAATTCTAAAGTTTTTTATACTTTTAAAAATGTACATTCAAAAATAAAAAACATGAAACTTGAAAAATTGTCTTTTAGACCCTGTCAGACCTTTTGGGTCAGAGCACTTTGGGTGGTGTCAGATTAAAATATGTGACATAATAGTGATTAAAGATCCACAACTAATACAAATTTGATTCAAGCATCCCCAACTGACAGTGTTTTATCCCTTCTAGATACCTGATTCTTTGATGTCTCTGCATTTGCATTTGTTCTAAATGCATCAAGACAGAAAACCTTGAAATCTAAAAGGAAGAATAAATTATATAACCCATTAATACTAATTGTTTTGTGTTTAGTATTTATCTATCCATTTTCAAGGAAATGTTGCTATTATTCACACACCCTGACAACACAGATGGGCAAGTCTTTGCTGCAACAACATCCATGTTCAGATGAACTTTATTTTATAAGGTAGGGAGCTAAACATTTTATGGGAAGGGCAATAATCTGTTCACTGAAAGATGTAGACAATTTTCTTTAGGAACTTGGTTTGTTCTGAGTTGGGTAAGTTATCAAAAGCAGAAAAAAGTTGACAATCTACTTGCAGCCATAATTTAAAATTCGTACCATTTCCTTCTCACTCATTACAAAAAACACCACTCTGTGCAAGGTTCTACAAGTAAAAGTTCTTTCATTTGGATGGCCTTAAGAGAGTCTTGCAATGCCAGATGGTTTGGTTAATTACAAAATTAAGCTTTATGCTATTGAGACATAATTTCAGTGAATAATATTTTCCAGACAGAGTTTAATAAGCAGTTTGTGGTTGAGTAGCCTTTTGCCCAAAAAAGGGAACCAGGTCTCTGTGACTACCTTCTACATTCAGAGAGCCTGAGTGTAGAGGATGTTAACTTGACTACCCTAGGAACTGAGTTCCAGTAACCTTATCAGAGCCTAACAGAGTGACCCCACCCTAGATGTTGTGAAAGAAGGACTGTTGAAATAGCACCTGGCATTTCACCCTGAACTCCTATAACACTTGCTGATTCACTGACCACAGTCAGGGGAAAGTACACTGGATGTTCAGCTGGTCTTCCTGGGTGAGTCCTTCTGGTAAACATGGACTCATCTGAGAAATCACAGGTTTTTAACATTCACATACAGAAACTTTGATTTTTTTCTGAAGTGTGGTAAAGCGAATCAATTTTTCAAAAGTTGAAATTTACAAAGATTAAAACTAGAAATCTAAATCTTTGTAAAGTGAATACCCTTTACAATCATGCATACTTTTATTATTGTTATTTATCTATTTCTTACTGAAAATTAGCATTTGGTATGATCATAAGGATTATTAGCATCTGGTATGATCAGAAGTTTGATTTTGGGTAAACAGATTTTCTCCAGGTAATTTGGGAAAAAAGTCTTTGACTTTACTTGACTAACTTGAGTGGGTTAAAGAAAAGAGATTTCATGCTGAAGACACCAGTCATGACATTCTAGTTTTAAGAATTAGTATCTGATATGAGTAAAACCACACAAAACTTATTTTAATCTGTAAGAAATTAGAAAGTTGGGGATATATACAATGATCTATGTGATTTTATTTTTGTGGGTTTTTTTATATGAATGTTTAGGAAAATAGCTGTAGATATACACATAAATACTAAATTTATGGTGGGACCAACTTATACGCTAGTGTGTTGCTTGTTCTTCATGAAACAAACAGAAATTGAGCTAATTTTCCCCTCCAATAAATTGTTGACTGTTTATACTAAGTGAAAAGTGTAGGAACATTCAGAAGTAACTAGATAATAAATTAACTGCTACCCAGAAAAAAATTCAAATAATTATCCTACCATAAAATTCTCCTGTTTGATTCCCTTCATCATGTCTTCAACAGCTTTTTGAAAATGTTAGTTACATGATGGTATAATCATGTCTTTTTCACCCTTATTTCACTACAGGAAACTTTATCATAGTGTATAGCAAATATTTCATGGTAAGTTTAAAAATCAGTAAATAACTAGATTCAAACTTCTTAGAATATGGTTATCAAAATTTAAATCAACCCAATACTTGCTACTTGTGTAAATATTGTTTATCTGATATAATTTACAGATTACAAATATGATTATTTTTTATTAGTATGTTCAATTAGCCAGCATATAGTACATCATTAGAAAAATACACTATTCTTTTTTTTTAATTTTTTTAAAAAATTTATTTATTTGTCAGAGAGAGAGGGAGAGAGAGAGCGAGCACAGGCAGAGGCAGAGGGAGAAGCAGGCTCCCTGCCGAGCAAGGAGCCTGATGTGGGACTCGATTCCAGGACTCTGGGATCATGACCTGAGCCAAAGGCAGCTGCTTAACCAACTGAGCCACCCAGGCATTCCAAAAAATACACTATTCTTTTTTTTTTTTTTAAGATTTTATTTATTTGACAGACAGAAATCACAAGTAGGCAGAGAGGCAGGCAGAGAGAGAGGAGGAAGCAGGCTCCCTGCTGAGCATAGAGCCCGATGCGGGGCTCAATCCCAGGATCCCGGGATCATGACCTGCGCCGAAGGCAGAGGCTTTACCCACTGAGCCACCCAGGCACCCCCCAAAATACACTAATCTTAATGGTGATAGCACAGACTATAGTCTAATAACCTAAGGGAAGAGTTGTGATAAAAGAATTACAAAATTTATTACAGAGTCATCACGAAAGTAAAGAAGCCACAATTTCTTTTTTTTTTAATTAACATATAATGTATTATTTGTTTCAGGGGTACAGGTCTGGGATTCATCAGTCTTACACAATTCACAGCACTCACCATAGCACATACCCTCCCCAGTGTCCATCCCCCAGCCACCCCATCTCTCCTAAACCCTCCCCTCCAGCAACCTTCAGTTTGTTCCCTGAGATTAAGAGTCTCTCATCCTTTGTCTCCCTCTCTGGTTTCATCTTGTTTCATTTTTTCCCTCCGTTCCACTATGATCCTCTGTCTTGTTTCTCAAATTCCTCATAACAGTGAGATCATAGGTTACTTATCTTTCTCCGATTGACTTATTTTGCTTAGCATAATACCCTCTAGTTCTATCCATGTCATTGCAAGATTTTTTTTTTAATTAGAAGCCACAATTTCTATGGTTAGAATATTTTTAATAAGTTAGTGGGGGAGTGAATGAGAAAAGTGAATCAGCATTTATGGGTCCCCCTTTATAAGTGCTGTATGTATTTCATCTAAATGAAATTGGTAAAAACTAAGGATACCAAGGATTAGAACAATTGTTAAATTATTCAGAACCGACAGAATGATACTGTCCTACCATTTGTAGAGACTTCTTTTTGTCGGTATGCTTAATTTTTTAAATCAACTATATTAAGGTATAATATGCATAACATAAAATGAGCATATGGGAAAAACTGTGCACATGTGTAACCACTACAATTAATATAGGATATTTTCTTTTTTTTTTCTTTTATTTTTAAGATTGTATTTATTTATTTGACAGAAAGATCACAAGTAGGCAGAGAGGCAGGTAGAGAGAGAGGAGGAAGCAGGCTCCCTGCTGAGCAGAGAGCCCCATGGGGGGCTTGATCCCAGGACCCTGGGATCATGATCTGAGCTGAAGTCAGAGGCTTTAACCCACTGAGCCACCCAGGTGCCCCCCTTATAGGATATTTTCTTTGTGTCTCAAACTAGTAAATCCCTTTTTCCTAGTCAACTTCAAGAAACCACTGCTTTGCTTTGTGTCACCATATTACTTTGCTTCATTTAGATTCTTTCATCAGTGGTATCATACAGTATGTACTTTTTAGTGTCTAGCTAATTTCACTCAGCATAGTGATTTTGAGATCCATCCATGTTGCATTATATATCAGTAGTCGCCCCTCTCTTATCCCTGAGTTTCAATTAATTCCATTGTCTTTCACTGTATGAATTTACCAGCTTATTTATTCATTTATCTGCTCATAAAACTTTGGGCTGTAGTTTTTGACTATTATGAATAAAGTTTCTTTCTTTTTTCTTTTTTTTGGGGGGAGGAATGTATTTATTTGAGAGACAATGAGAGCACATGCGCACGTGGGGGGAGGGGCTGAGGGAGAAGCAGACTCTCTGGTGAGCAGGGAGCCCAATATAGGGCTCCATTTCAGGATCCTGAGATCATGACCTGAGTTGAAATGGAGAGACAGATGCTTAACCAGCTGAGCCACCCATTTTAAAGCCACCCAACTTTAGCACCCCTAAAGTTTCTTTGCATATTCATTTAGAAGTTGTGTGTGTGTGTGTGTGTGTGTGTGTGTGTGTATATGTTTTCATTATGTTAGCTAAATATCCAGAAGTGCGTAGGTCATATGAAAAGTGTTGGTTTAATTTTATAAGATTTTGGCAAACTATTCTCCAAAATAGATGAACTTCACTCAGAAATGTATAAGATTTCTGGTTGCTCTATATTTTCACTATGCTTGATTTTCAGGTTTCATTTTTTGTTGTATTTGCTTGTTTGTCTTTGGTATTCCTTTGGGTACGTAAAGATTTCTTATTTTGTTCTGATTTGTAATTCTTTGGTGCCTAATGATGTTGATCATATTTCCATATGCTTATTGGCCATTTGTATTTCTTCTTTTGTGAAGTGTTATTTCTCATACTTTACCCTTTTAAGCATTCTTTGTCTCTTTAACTCTGAGTATAAAATTTTGTCAGTTATATATACATTGAATATTTTTCTCTAGGCAATAGTTTTTCTTTTTCTTTTCTTAGCAATGCTTTATTGGAGAACAGAATATTTTATTTTCTCTAAGTCCAATTTATCATTTTTATTCAATGATTAATGAATTTTTCCTATCAAATACATATTTACTTGCCCTAAGGCTATGAAGAATTTTTTTCTTCTCATGTTTTCTAGCAGAGTTTTATAATTTAATCTTTTACATTTAGTTCTGTGATCTGTTTTGGGTTAATTTTTCCATATGTGGTTAAACAGAAAAGTTAAGACACACCTTTTTTTTTTTTCCACTTGGATATCCAGGTTTTCCAGCACATCTTTTGAAAAGAGTGTTTTCTCCATTGAATTACCTTGACAGCATTGTCAGAAATCAATCAACCCTACAGATATTCCTTTAGATTGATGAATATCCATTATCAACATCATGTTATCATGATTATTTTATCTTTTTTTTTTTTCTTAATTTATTTATTTGTCAGAGAGAGAGGGAAAGAGAGAGAGAGCACAGGCAGACAGAGTGGCAGGCAGAGGCAGAGGGAGAAGCAGGCTCCCTGCCAAGCAAGGAGCCCGATGTGGGACTCGATCCCAGGACGCTTGGATCATGGCCTGAGCCGAAGGCAGCTGCTTAACCAACTGAGCCACCCAGGCATCCCCATGATTATTTTATCTTTTTAGAGAGATGTTAAATCAGATTGTATCTGTCCCCCCAACATTGTTCATCTTTTCAAGGTTGGTTTGGCTATTCCATATCCTTTACCTTCAGAACGAGCTTTTCAAATTGCACACACACACACACACACACACACACACACACGATACCTGTTGAAATTTTTATTTGGTTTACATTGAGTTGATAGAACAATCTGGAGAACTGGGATCTTAACAATTATTCTTCCAAGGCATGGAACATTTATTTACTTAATAGCTTTGGGATACAGTTTTTTCACATATTTTGTTAAATTTATCAATTTTTAAATTTTTTTTGATATTTTAATTATTTTTAAATTTTATTCTCTGATTATTCTTTGCTAAATTATAGAAATGCATTGATTTTTTTTTGTACATTGACCTTACTTCCTATTATCTTCAGAAATTATTAGTTCTAGTGGTAGTTTGTAGATTCCTAGGATATGTACAAGAATATCCTTTCTCGGGGTGCCTGGGTGGCTCAGTGGGTAGCTTCTGCCTTCAGCTCGGATCATGATCCCAGGGTCCTGGGATTGAGCCCCACACCGGGCTTTCTGCTCAGCAGGGAGCTTGTTTCCCCCTCTCTCTCTCTCTCTCTACCTGCCTCTCTGACTTGTGATCTCTGTCTGTCAAATAAATAAAAATAAAATCTTAAAAAAAAAAAAAAGAATATCCTTTCTCCAAGGAAATACAGTATTATTTTCCCTGGCCCAATACATTTCTTTTTCTTGTGTTAATATGCAAAGTAAGGCTTCCAGTATTTTAATGAATACAGGTAGTAAGATGAGTCATTTTTGCCTATTTCAGTCTTAAAGGAAAGCATATAGTCTCTATATTCTAACTCTAAATAATATAAATATTATTAAATTTATTGGCCTACCATATATATTATCTTAGTGAATGTTCCATGTGCACCTGGAAAGAATATGTTTTGGTTTTTTTTCTTTTTTTTAAGATTTATTTTATTTATTTTTTGAGAGATAGAGAAAAAGAATGAGTGTAAGGAAAGGGACAGAGAGAGATAACCTCAAGCAGACTCCACCCTGAGCGCCAAGCCAATTGTGAGTCTCTATCTCAGAGGCTTGATCTCAGGACCCTGAAATCATGAACAATCGAGAGTCCAATGCTCAACTGACTGAGCCACTTAGATGCCCCTCTGCATTTTGGTTTTGTTGGTGGAAATGGCAGGGTCCTTTAAATGTTAATTAAGTCAAGTTGGTTTTTAATATTATTCACATGTTTATTTTTACTGTTTTTTATCTACTTAAACTATTAATTTCTTTTTATTTTATTTTATTTTTAAGTAATCTCTACACCCAACATGGAACTCAAACTCACAATCCTGAGATCAAGAATTGCACAATCTACCCACTAAACCAGCCAAGAACCCATAAACTAGTAATTTTTGAGACAAAAGTATCAATATCTCCAAATAGAATTGTTTCCATTTCTTCTTTCATTTATATCAGTTGTTGCAACATTTATTGTGAAGCTCTGTTACCAGATGACTACACACATTTATCACTATGATCAATCTTCTTGTCTCTGGTACTAGTCCTCATCCTGAAGTCTTATCTACATGATATTAATATAGTCACTTCACCTTTCATGTAGTCAGAGGTTGAACAGTACATGCTTTTATTCTTTTTCATTTAATATACCTGTGTTTTATGATTTAAAAACATGTATTATAGGGGCGCCTGGGTGGCTCAGTGGGTTAAGCCTCTGCCTTCGGCTCAGGTCATGATCTCGGGGGACTGGGATCGAGCCCTGCATTGGGCTCTCTGCTCAGCAGGGAGCCTGCTTCCTCCTCTCTCTCTGCCTGCCTCTCTGCCTACTTGTGATCTCTCTCTCTGTCAAATAAATAAATAAAATATTAAAAAAAATAATAATAAATAAAAAAATAAAAACATGTATTATAAATAGTATATGATTGGTTCTTCATTTGCTCTACCATTATAATCTCTAATACAATGCTTGGATTAATGCAATTATTAATATGTTTACATTCAAAGCTTGTTGTTACTATTTGTTTCCTAGTTGACTTATCTTTACTTTGTTTCTATTTTTTTCTTTTTCCTTATTTTGAACTATGGAGCATTTTTTAATGATTTCATTTTATTTACCCTGTTGGCTTATAAGATCTACTTCTTGTTTTAGCTGGCTAATAATTGCTCTAGAGGTATAACACACATCTTAAACTTACCACAGTCTATGTACAATATTATAATACTCCATTTAGAATAGACTAATATTTTAAGGGTAAATATCTAGCCTTTCTTTGTTGTTTTATTGTTTTATATATCTCACCTCTATATATTTTATAAACCCCAGATATAGTGCACACTTTTGTTTTGAATATTTGATTGACTTATTGCATTCTCCATTTTCAGAAATTTGCCTGTGGATTGATGCTACTGTGACTTTGGTGCAATGTTTGACATATGACCAATCCATCAAGAGTGAAATGATGTTAAAATTCTTACTACTTTTTATTGTCTTTTGGATATATCAGAGTGATGTGCATAAGGGTAATATATTTAAATTTCCCAGTATGATAGCAAAATTGTTCATTTTCATTTTTTCTTATAGTTTTGTCCATTTTTGAAGTTTCATTTTGGGTGTGTACTTGTTTAGAATTGCCTTTACTTCCTGCTGAATTTAATCTGATACTAATATAGCTATAACAGTTTTCTTATAGTTAATATTGCACAAATATATCATTTCCTATATTTTTAACTTTAGTATTTTTGTGCTTTACTTTAACATAAACTGTTTAAAACCTTAAAAAATTCTACCTGATAAACCTTGTCTTGTAAAATTGATGTAGTTACAAATTATTTGGATTTATATTTTGTTTAGAACTGTCTACCATTTTAAATGTTACTAGGTTTATTGATTTTCTTTTTAATCCACTTTCGGATTGGTTATTCCTCTCATCTCTATCTCATTATATATTTTTCTTATTATTTTGGAAATTATACTTTTCTTTTTCTAGAAAGTCTCAACAACATATGAATTCAACTAAACAAAATCTAGAGCTAATATTTTTTAACCTCTTCCCAAATAGTATAGGTACTTTAGAATTGTTCTTCAATTAAAAAACACCCTTAGTGGCTTCTGTATTATTGTGATCCAATATTTTATTTTTCTTTTTATCTTTAGAAAGTAAATAACATTGGTGTTGTTTTTGTTTTTGACAATGGTGTTTTACGTAGTCAGTTTTTTTCAGAGACATAAAATTTACCAAATTCTTGGCTACTGCCCTGCTACGTCTTTCACATCCCTTCGAAAGTAATCTTCTTTATTATTTTTAAGATATTTGTCCACAAATCCCTAAAACGCAGTTTACCTGAGTAAATCAGTTCCCCAAGGCTGCTATAACAAACTACCACAAACCAGGTGACTTAAAACAGCACACATTGATTGTTTCACAGTTTGGTGTCTAAAGTCTGCAATTAAAGTGTCAGTAAGGCAATGTTCCCTCCAAAATCCTTAAAAGACAGTGTGTACTTGCTTATTCTAGCTTCTGGTGGTTTACCCACAATTCTTGGCATTCCTTGCTTTGCAGCTACAGGACTTAAATCTACCTCCACTGCCTCAAGACATTATCTCCTGTGTGTCTTTGTCTCTTTCTTTTCCTCTTTTACTCAGTCTTATCAGAGTAAGGGCCCACCTAACTCCAGTATGACCTCATTTTAACTTAAATAATTAAATCTGCAATGACCCTATTTTCAAAAAAAGTCACATTCTGAAGTACTAAGTTTTAGGACTTCAAGATATCTTTTTAGGGGACACAATTCAACCCGTAACACTGAGCATAAAATTCTGATAAACAGTTTTTTTAACCACTTTATTACTTTGAAAATAAAATCAATTTTTTTTCTCTCTTCCATTTTTACTCTTAAAAAAGTTAACTCTTGTTCTTGTTACATATTTTTAGTTTGTCTAGATTTTTCTCCTCTGGCTGCTTTTAATATTTTTTTTCTTCATTGGTGTTCTTCAGTTTTTCAGTGGTTTATACAGGTGCAGATTGCTCCATGTTTTTACAACTCATGGTTGAATTGGCTTCCTGAGCCCAAGAGTGATTATTGTATTAATTCAAGAAAATTCTCACCAGATATTATTTTGAGTAATGCCTCTTTCTAGCTCTCTCCTTAATTCTTCTGGAACTCTGGTTAGATGGGTTTTTTGTTGTTGTTAATTCATGGTTTAATGTGTCTTAAAAACTCTTTGTCTCTTTTCCATTATTATTTAAACTAGTGACCCAAGCCACTCTTGCCCAAAGCCAGTAGGGATTATTATGCTTCCATGGCAAACTGTGGCATCAGTGTTTATGTTTTGCTCATGATGTGCACCTTCTTCATTATTTTTGGCCTGTAACAAATAACCTTAATTTCCTACCTATATACGAACACAAACACACACATACACACACAATTTCTTTTTAAAAAATTTATATTTATTTATTTTTAAAGAGTTTACTTATCTTTCTGAGAGATAGAGAGAGAGGGAACACAAAGGAGAAGGGACAGAGGAAGATGAAGAAGCAAGCTCCCCACCAAGCAGGGAGCCCAACATGGGACTCAAACCCAGGACACTGAGATCATGACCCAAACTGAAGGCCAATGTTCAACCAACTGAGCTATCCAGAGGTGCCCCAACACACAGAATTTCTTTTAATCTGATGTTTTTAGTGGAACTATATGGAAGGGGTTTCTACATATTTACACATTTTGTCTGCCATATTAAAATAGAAGCTCAGGACTCAAAAGCATGCGTTTAATGTCGAGTATAGTTAAATGTGAAGAAAAAATCCATATTTTTACTCTAACAGGGACTAGAAGATATCTGTAAATAATGATAAAATATACATTATTTTTCAACAAGATATCAAAACGTGGTATACAAAATACAATGGACAGGAATGAATTAGATCTATTTTTTTCCATCAAAATGACAACTTTGATACAAGAAATCTTCACATGGCAAAACATTGAAAGTTTCAGAAAATAAACCAGTATCGAAATATTTAAAAACGTAAAACAGTCATGTTCCTATTCTACTTCAGATCTAATACAACATAAAATATTTTTGTTTTATTTTCTAAAACTAGTTTCTGAGTCTTTATATTATTTGCTCCTTTTTCTATTTGCTAGTATTCTCCATTTTTGATGAATTGTTGGAAACTATATATAGATACCCAAATATGCATCGAACTTACAAATAGAATAATATTTTATAACTTTGAATGAAATACTGTTAAGTGTAATTGCATTTGGAATCATCTTTGGCTTCTAGGCTAGCAGTTTTCCTGTTCCTTTCCATTCTAAATAACTTAAAAATAAATTCTATTAAGTGTGGGAAAGTGGGACAGCTTTTCCACAGCATACTTTAAGTGACAGTGGTACAGGATACAGATGGTTCTTTCATTTTTCATTGTCAGTAAGATCAGATAAGAAAGACTCTATGAATCGATCAATTGATTGTGTTATAAAATTACTGACTTGTTTTTTCAGTTCAGTATTATCTAGGCTTTGAAGTTTTTAACTGTTGGGGAGCAAAATACTTACTGTATTTGTCTTGCAAATTAGAATTGCTCTTTGATTTGTTTTAAAACTATGCATTGAGAGAAATACATTGCAAAATCCAGAATACACATTTTAAAACAGTAAAGCCTGCTTGGATGATTGTGAGTTGGTGTCAGAAAAAAAGAATATAAATTCTTAAAGTTTGGATTATTCTTTCCTGTACTTATTTTTCATGTCAGTTATAGAATAATTCCAAATACTTCTGTACTAATTTATTACTGGTTGAGGCACTTCTACAGAATGTACAAAGTTCAGAAAGAGCATAAAAATACATGCATCACAATTATTAATAACATATAAAAAGGTTATTTTTATCTTTAGATTGAATTGCTAACATTAGCATTTGGAAGAATAAGAAATAAAATCTTTTTCTTAGTGCTTCTAATATATATTCTGATAATTTCAAAGCTAAAAATAATTTATTGGTATTATTGAACATGTTCATTGAACTATATAGATTTAAGGCAGTGTAATCAATTTACTTGAATAATTCAGCTTCATTCTGAGAACTTTTGAACTGAATTTTTATTGCTGATATTTATAACTTGATTTTTGCTGAAATGGTTTCCTATCATTTTCTTTAAATCAGTAGGAGTTGAGTATGAAAGATTAAAAATTCTTCTAAAATTTTTTTTAATGTAAATAATTGGTGAATTTGGACTCTCTATACATAGAGAATATGAAGTATTTTCACTTTCTTGTTTGGCTGTATTGCCATAAATGAAACACTCATGTCTTTTTTTGGTGGTTTTCATTTTTCTATTTTAAAGTAATGTAAGAAATTTTCTTTTATTTAAAAAGATAACCTTTTATTATTGCAGAAGTCATAAATATGTATTGCACAAATTCATGGCATTTAGACAAGCAAAAGTAAAGTATGAGAAAATATTATATTCTCACTACCCACAAATTATATCTGCTGCTATTTTAGTGTATATTTATATATATATATATATATATATATTTACATGCAAACCACATAGATGCACAACAAACATATGACTCCAATCCTTTTTAAATAAACTTCAGTTTTATAATAGCTTTAGATTAGAGGAAAATTGCATAGATACTATGTCAATTTTATAATCTTGATTTTTCAATCATCGATCTCAATCTTTTCATTTCAGTAAATTATCATTTCATCTAATATATAGACAATATTAACATTTCCTGAAGTCTGTATACAGTCCCAGACCAGGCACTGTTACCAATTGTTATTCCCTTAAATAGAATGTAATCTAATAAAGCTCCCTTCTCGTAAGGAGCCCAAGCCAGCTTTCCCACAGAATATTCTACCTTCTAGATTTGTGTGCTTGCTTCATATGCCTTTTTTTGTTTGATTCCTCTTGATTCATTTTTCTTTGACATTCCATAGTGTAGCATGGATAAAACAACTGTTCTGGAGTCAGAAAAACTGAGTTTTTTTCTGAGTTTCTTGATAACAATGTGATATTTAGACAATCACTTAACCTTTTGGAACCTCAATCTTTCACCTGTCTTTAAGAGAATATTTTATTGGGTTAGAAAGTCATTTATAATTTTTCTGACTTTGAAATTGCATTCCTATATAGAAATAACTCAATCTGTGCATATATTATAATAAGTTTTAGAATTACTTATTCAAGAGAAACATTTTTATCCAACTGACATTTTGGATATAACAAAAATAGGTGTTGGGACGCCTGGGTGGCTCAGTTGGCTAAGCCGCTGCCTTCGGCTCAGGTCATGATCCCAGAGTCCTGGGATCCAGTCCCGCATCAGACTCCTTACTCAGTAGGGAGCCTGCTTCTCTCTCTGCCTCTGCCTGCCTCTCTGCCTGCTTGTGTGTACTCTCTCTCTCTCTGGCAAACAAATAAAATCTTTAAAAAAAAATAAAAATAGGTGTTGATCACTACACGTGAATTATCAGTTAAATTTATGATAATCATTAAATTTATCACTAAATTATTTTTGATAACATATTTATATGAATTTATTGTTTTGATATTTATTTTGTTGTTTTGTTACTTATTAAAATGTTCGATTTTAAACAAAATGAATTGTTTAGATTTTAAACAAAATGATTTTAAACAAAAATATGAAAAAGTAACCTTGCCAACTAGTAAAGGTCTTTTATTAGTGTCCATTAAGAATGAATTTTAACATAAGGATAGCAACACAAATGACATTTTATGTTTTTGAAATTCTTAAATAAAGAAATGGTTTTTGGTAAAATTTACTGTTTAAAATGCAATCTTTCATACTCTTCTATGAAATTCTGTTTTTATTAAACTATAGATAATATTTTAATAATATTCAGGACAAATTTGCATGCCAAGGTGCCATATAAACATATAAACAGAGCAAGAACATATTTGACCAAATGGACCTTGTAGAAGGACATTGTTAGTGTTTTAAATATATTTTTAGAAATGGTTATTAAAATAATTTTAAATGTAAAGAAGATTTGCAAAAATAGTATAGAAAATTGTCTTATCTTTCATTCAGCTTCCTCTAGTATTAACATCTTACATAAATGGGGTACATTTATGAAAATGCTGACAGTAATACTGGTTCAATACCATTAACTAAGCTACAGGCTCTATTCAGATTTCTAGTTTTTCCACAGTGTACTTTTCTCTTCTAATATCCAACCCAAAATACGACATTGCATTTAGTTGTCATGTGTTTAGTCCTCTCCATTCTGTGAAAGGTTGTTGGTTTACTTTGTCTTTCACAACCTTGCCATTTTAAAGAGTAGTGGTCAGGCATTTTGCAGAATGCCCTTCAGCTTGGTATTTTCTCATGATTAGACTGAAGTTAAGCCTTTTGGGAAAGAATTGTATCATATCAGTTGGTAAATAATATCACATGGCTTATTAAAAGTAACATTGTACTTGATCATTTTGTTAAAGTTGTGTCCATCAAATCTTTCCATTGTAAAATTAATATTTTTCACTTTCACAGTCTAATGGTTTTGGTATCAGGGTAATGCAGGATTCATAAAATGAGCTGGAAAGCATTACAGTCTTTTCTATTTTCTCCAAGGAGTTATGTAAAATTGATGTTATTTCTTTGTTAAATGCTTGGTAGAATTTATCAATAAAATCACTTGTGCCTGGAGCTTTTTTGTTGTCTTTGGAAAACTTTTAAATATAATTCACGTTTTAATTTATTTTTAAAGATTTTATTTATTTATTTACTTATTTACTTATTTATGTATTTGGGATGGGGAGGGAAAGGGACAAGCAGTCTTCATATCGAGCGCTTAGCACAATGCTGGGCTTAATCCCAGGACCCTGAGATCATGAACTGAGCAGAAGCTAAGAGTCCAAATCTACTACCTAAGCCATGCAGGCACCCCTATAATTCAATTTTTTAAATCATTATAGGACTATTCATATTATCTATTCCTTGAATGAGTTTCAGTAGTTTGTATCTTTCAGGGAATTGGTCTATTTCACCTAAGTTGTTGAATTTATGGTCACAAAGTTCTTCATAGTATTCCTTTATTGCACTCTCAAATTTGATATGTTGCATTTTCACTTTCATTTAGTTAAAAATATTTAAAATTTCCTTTGAGACTCCTTCTTTTATATGTTGGTTATTCAGAAATATGTTGTCTTGTTTCCAAATTTGGGAAAATTCCCAGATAGATTTTCGTTACTGAATTCTGAGTTAGTTCCATCATGATCTGGCAGTATACTTCTTATAACTTCTGGTTTTTAAAATCTGTTCAGTTTTGTTTTATGGTCCAGAATATCTACCTTAGTAATTGTCTCTTCTGCATTTGAAAAGAAAGTGTATTATTCTGTTGTTAGGTAAAATTTTTAATAAATATCAACTTACACCAGATATTTGATGGTATTCTGCTCTACTATAACTTTACTGAATTTTTGTACCTTAAGTTACTACTTGTTGAGCCAATTGCTTATAAGAAGTGTTGAGTGTCAAACTATAATTATATACAAATTTGTCTATTTTCTCATCAGTTCCATCTTTTTTTGTGTTACATATTTTGAAGCTCTGTTGTTAGGAGCATCAATATTTAGGACAGTATGTCTTAGAGAATTTTACACTTTCTCATTATAATTTCTTTTTCTGAAGTTACCTTTCTCTGAAATTAAAATAGTTACCCAAGATCTTTTTGTTAATATTTGCATAATGAAATGAATATACCTCTTTATTTTTTTAATCTATCTACCTTATCTTCCTATTCAAAGCAGGTTTCTTATACACAGCACACAGTTGGATATTGGTTTTTCCCAAAGTAACAGTCTCCTTCTATTAACTTACATGTTTAGATCGTTTATATTTAATGAGATTATTGATATGATTTAATTTAAATATACCATCTTGCTAACTGCTTTCAATTTATTCACTTGTTCATTGTATCTTTACCTCATTTTCTGCCTTCTTTTGTGTTAAGATTTGGGATTTCATTTAATCTCTTTTATTGACTTATAACTTGTTCACTTTTTTTTTTCTAGTGGTTTCCCTAATACACATCTTTAATTAATCAAAATGTACCTTCAAATGAATGTATTCTATTTTAGGTTTAGTGTAAAGTTC
The DNA here is from genome assembly GCA_004024625.1 of Mellivora capensis. Taxonomy (NCBI): domain Eukaryota; kingdom Metazoa; phylum Chordata; class Mammalia; order Carnivora; family Mustelidae; genus Mellivora; species Mellivora capensis. The sequence goes on from PISX010000619.1 coordinate 34,758, forward strand.
TCAAAATCATAAATTTCTCCTCTCCCCTCCCATCTTTTGTCTGTTTTTCTTAGACTTTTTATTTAATTATACTATAAGCACCAATGAATTGCTACTATTTTTCCTTTACACAATCAGGTATGCTTCAGAGCAACTAAAATAAGGAAAAGCAAGTTTAATTTTACTTGTATTTATTTTATTTTCAGTGCTTTTCATTTTCTTGTGTAAATCCACATTTTTAGCCTCATAATTTTTCTGTCTGAAGAATATTCTTTAAAAGTTCTTATAAAAAGATTTTGCTGACAGTGAACTGCTTTAGTTTTGTTTGTCTGTGAAAGTCTTTCTTGTTTCTTCATTTCTGAAAGACAATTTTACCAAGTATAGAGTTCTAAGTGCACCATTTTTTTTTAGCAGTTTAAATTTGTCATCTATTGTCTTCTGGTTTAGATGTTTTTTAAGGAGAAGATTATTGTTCTGTTGTTGTTTTGTTTTGTTTTCTGTATGTAATGCTTCTCCTTTTATTGGCAGCCTTCAATATTTTGTTTCTCATTTGTATTCAGCAATTTGAATATGTCATGTTGAAAGCTGGTTATGTTTTGGAAATTATCCAGATAGGTATTCTCTGGGCTTCATTGATCTGTAGTTTTGTGTCTGTCCCTTAATTTGTAAAATTCTAGGCCATTATTTTTTCAAGTACTCCTTATCCCCTGTTCCCTCTTTCTTCTCCTGCTGGGATCATCTGTCCATATACTAGAATACTTGATATTATCTCACAGATCATGAATGGTCTATCCTGATATTTTTTTCCCTTTCTCTTCTTTTTTTTTCAAACTATTTTTATCTTTATTTTTATTTTTTATTTTTTTAATTAATATATAATGTATTATTAGCCCCAGGGGTACAGGTCTGTGAATCACCAGGTTTACACACTTCACAGCACTCACCATAGCACATACATTCCCCAATGTCCATAACCCCACCACTCTCTCCCTACCCCCTCACCCCGGCACCCTCAGTTTGTTTCAAGTTTCAAAAAATATTTTTTTATGAAAGGTATTGTTAAGATAAACTAGTTTAAAAATGTTAAAAGAGGAAAGAGTAAAAGTTAAACAAATTTTTGCATAAGAAAAATATAAAATTAAAAAAATTAATTAATTTTGCAAGACTAAAGAATCATGGGGAGAAAGCCATAAATTCCATGCTTTGTTTTCTCCTCCTCTGGAATTCCGCTGTTCTCGTTGGTAAGTGAACTTGGTCTTGGCTGGATTTCTTGTGGATCTTCTGGGGGAGGGGCCTGTTGTGGTGATTCACAAGTGTCTTTGACTGAGGCAGAATTGCACCAGGTGCCCGGCTAAGTAATCTGCCCAGGTTCCCTTTCAGGAGCTTTTGTTCCCTGAATGCTTTCCATAGAGTTCTGGAGGATGGGAATGAAAATGGTGGCCCCCAATCTCTGGCCCAGAGGAGCCGAGAGCTCCAGGCCCCAATCCTCAGTGTGCCCTTGGAGAAAAGTGCTCAATCACTCCCATCTCCCTGGCCTCCAGCCGCGCTCCGACCTCACCCAGCCTGTGACCAAGTATCTCTGTCTCTGGCACACAGCCCTGCCTGGAGTCTCCAAACCCAGCAGATCCCTGTGCTCTTTCAGGGGGCTCTCCCCGGCTCTTGTGGGGTCCCTACTCACAGAGCAGTGGTCTGACTGTGCCATGGATCACAGTTTAAAGTAACCCCGAGTTGAGAGCTCACTCTTCGGCTTTGTCTCTGTAGCCAGCTTCCCTACCCTAATACCTGCGAACTCTGTGACACTCAAGACACCCTCAATCCTTCTGTGACCCCGCGGGACCTGAGGCTATGCTGTCCCTGCATGGGCTTCACCCCGGCTTAGCCTCTGGAGCATCTACTGATGTCCCTCAGTAGAGCAGACTTAAAAGTTCTGATTTTGGGACACCTGGGTGGCTCAGTGGGTTAAGGCCTCTGCCTTCAGGTCAGGTCATGATCTCAGGGTCCTGGGATCGAGTCCCACATTGGGCTCTCTGCTCAGCGGCAAGCCTGCTTCCTCCTCTCTCCCTCTCTGCCTGCCTCTCTGCCTAGCTGTGATCTTTGTCTGTCAAATAAATAAATAAAATCTTTAAAAAAAAAAGTTCTGATTTTGTGCTCTGTTGCTCCACCACTTGCTCGAGCTGGCCCCTCCCCCCGTGGTCTATCTTCCCGTTGCTTTGGATTCACTTCTCTGCAGGTTCTACCTTTCAGAAACTGTTTGATTTTCTGTTTCTAGAATTGCTGTTCTTCGATCTCCTGTTGGATTTGTAGGTGTTCGGAATGGTTTGATAAACTATCTAGCTGATCTCTTGCTACCTGATGTCATCTCAGCCTGCTACTTCTCTGCCATCTTGATTCCTTCCCAAACTATTTTATCTTTATTCTTCAGTTTGAATAATTTATATTGACCCATCTTCAAATTCACTGATTCTTAACTTGGCTGTTTTGTGATGTTTTGATTATATTTATTGCTTAATGAAGATATTCTACATCTCTGTTACTGAGTTCTTCATTTATAGCATTTCTATTGAATTTTCTCTTATAATTTTCATTTCATCTGATTTTGCATATCTCTAATTTTCTCTGAGATTCTTAAAAATATTAGCCATAGTTTATTTTAAATAAACTTGGTAATACGTTCAGATTGATATAATTTGGGAAGGCAAGTGGATGACTATTCACAAACATAATATGTAAATTTTAAAGATTAAATTTATAAAGCTGCCTAAGTGAAGTAGTGTCCATTGGTTTTTAACCTAATTTAAAAATCAATAATATGCCCCCAATATTACAATCAATAAGGAGAGAAGAAATGATAAAATTGTATGTTATATAGTAGAATGGTGTTCAAAAAAGAAAAGCTGAACATTTACTTGTACTCTAATTTAGCTGGCTGAGCAGTAAATTTAATTATAGTTTAACCCTGACTATGTCAGTAATTCCTTATGGCCTTCTATTGCTTTGAAAGGTACAATAAATTTCAAAGCTATGTGAGGCAAATTGGACACAGCATACTTTATATTTGACCTGTCTAATATGTTGTGAAGCAGTTTCAGGCACTGGAAATCCTAACGTTAATTTCCTTACTCCTATTATTTACCCAAATATACATTCTGTTTCTCTCCATATCATTAATTCATTGAAATAGTAGGCTATATTTATTTATTATTTATTTATATATATTTATTTATTATATTTATTATTCTTATGAAACTTCGTTAAGTTTCAAAAATATCTGTTTAGTACATAAAATACACATACAAACATTTTCTATGCATGGTTGTAGACACTATATTGATAACAAAACAGCATATTGATAACACTGTATTGATAACACAAAACACCATACTGATAACAAAACAGAATCAAGTTGTGTCATCATGTTATTTATCATCTGGAAATGGACTAAAATAAATCAACTGAATTTATGTTCTATGGATAAGGGCCACACAGCTATAGCTAAGTATGTAAGCCTCTTCCCTCATTATTGAGCTTTGGCCTAAGCCTGTGGGAAAAACTGTTTTTTAATAAGTCACCAAGAATTTCTTTCTAGAAACCCAATGTGTTTAGCTTTTTATTACCCTGAATTCATTACTATAAAATGCTCCATTATTTTCATCATTTTTTTCTTATATTTGAACTGCTTCTGTAACCTTTCAGATTATATAGGTTTCTGACTAAAATACCTGTAGTGCATATAATAAAAATATTTAAACAATATTATAAGGTGTTTATCTGCATGTTGTGCACAAAGAGTTGTTGAGCTCAATCCTTCTACTTTTATTGTTCTTTTTTCTCATTTTTTTTCTTTTTGCCATTACACTAATTAATTTTTCTATTACATTAATATTGGCAAAGAAGGAACTTTAGAAGTTATAACTCTCTTTCACATGGCTTTAGCGCTAAGAAATGTCTTCAAGGACATACTATGTGGAATGGTTTGATGATGATGATGATGATGATGATATTTGGTTAACATTCTTAACCCACAACCACATGGTCAATTAATCAGCAAAAAAGCAGGAACTAATCTCCAATGGGAAAAAGACAGTCTCTTCAACAAATGATGTTGGGAAAACTGACAGCCACATGCAAAAGAATGAAACTGGACCACTTTCTTACACAAAGCACAAAAATAAATTTAAAATGGTTTTAAAGACTAAATGTGAGACTTGAAACCATAACAATCCTAGCTGAGAACATAGGCAGAAACCTCTTTGTCATTGGCCTTAGAACTTTTTTCTAGATATATATTCTGAGGCAAGGAAAACAAAATAAAAAATAAAGTATTGAGACTTCATTAAAATGAAAAGCTTCTGCCCAGCAAAGGAAACAACCAACAAAACTAAAAGGCAATCTATAGAATGGGAGAAGTGATTTTCAAATTACTTATCTGATGAAGCCAAAATATATAAAGAACTTAGAAAAATCAACACCCCCAAAATGAATAATCCAATTAAAAATCATCAGAAGATATGAATAGATATTTTTCTAAAGAAGACATCCAAATGGCTAACAGATACATGAAAAAATGTTCAACATCACTCATTATTGAGAAATTCAAATCAAAACTACAATGAGATATCACCTCACACCTGTCAAAATGACAAAAATCAACAACACAAAAAACAACAGGTATTGGCAAAAATGTGGAGAGAGAACTCCCTTGCACTGTTGGTGGAAATGAAAACTTGGAGAGCCACTCTGGAAAACAATATGGAGTTTCCTCAAAGAGTTAAACATAGAACTATTATATAATAGAACAATTGCACTACTAAGTATTTACCTAAAAAAAAAAAAAACCAAAAAACAAACAAACAAACAAAAACACTTATTTAAAAGGATATATGCATCCTGATGTTTATAGCAGCATTACCTACAATAGCCAAATCATGGAAACAGCTCAAGTGACCACTGACTAAAGAATGGATAAAGAAGATGTGAGATATATATATATATATATATATATATATATATAAAACTCAACAATAAAAAGAATGAAATCTTGTTATTTGTCATGGATGGAGCTAGAGAGTTCTGTGCTTAGTGAAATAAGTCAGTCAGAGAAAGATAAATGCCATATGATTTCACTCATGTGGAATTTAAGAAACAAAACAAATGAACAAAGGGGAAAAAGAGAGAGAGAGAGAGAGAGAGAGAGAGAAAGAGAGAGAGAGGCTAGCCAAGAACAGATTCTTTACTATAGTGAACAAACTGATGGTTACCAAAGGGGAGATGAATGAGAGGTTGGGTTAAATAGGTGATGGGGACTAAGGAGGGCACTTGTGATGAGCACTGGGTGTTGCACAGAAATATTGAATCTTATATTGTACACCTGAAACTAATCTTACACTTTATATCAACTAACTGGAATTAAAATAAAAACTTTATTTTTTTTAATTAAATAAAAATAAGAAATACAACCATGAAAAAAATTTTCCTATATGCAAAACACTATATTTGCATATATGTTTAAACACTGCCCATTACTGTGGTGAGTGCTGTGAAAAGTGTAAGCCTAATGATTCACAGATCTGTACCCCTGGGGCAAATAATACAATATACGTTAATTAAAAAAAGAACACTGCCCATTATTTGCTTACTTAAGATTATGTATTAGATCCTCACATCCTGAATTTTTAGTACATTTTAGTCTTTAAATATTTCCTTTCCAAAGAAGTTTGTGTAAGTTCATGACTTTGCTGAGTATTATTTGATATTCAGTGTATCATGCTGACAAACTCTATTATAGGCATTTATAGTTACAGATACATGAAAATAACTTGAAAAGTGGATCATAGAACCATTATTTTCATTGAACTGGGAGAAAGAAGACTTGATTTGTGTACCACAGTGTTTCTCAAAGTTTTGTTGTTTTGTCTGCTTGTTTGCTTTTTGCATTACATTTCCCCTGAAGAATCTTTCAAAATATTTTTTTTCCTAATGTCACATCCCATAAAATTTTAACATCACAAAATATTGTATATCTGCTTATGTCATGTGTCCTTTTGGAGTGCCAGAAGCATTGCACTATCTAGTTTTTATACCCCAAAATCCAATTTTTGCCTATTTAAGGTGATATTTCCTCTGTCCAGAATGCATAGTCTACAATATCATTTCATCATGATGACTTTACTATATCATTTGTTCTATTTCATTTCCATTAAGAAACCTTTATATACAAATTAAAGTGTTTTAAATTCTAAATTTCTGTATGCTAAATTTCATCAATATATACTATTTCTTTATATTTTCACAATCAATTCAGTATGACAAGTATTTTTTAGTTATATAGTTTTATGTCATAAATTTGTGGCTCTAGAGTATAAAGAGAATGCAAATGAAACATATATAGTTAACTTCTTCCCCTACAAAGTATTTTGTGGTTTATTGCATCCATAATTTGTGAAGAAATCAGTTAGTTGACATGGAGATACATTATGCAAAAAAAGTAAGCTTCACATGAATATAGGTAGAGGAGATATTCAATAAGTTCTGAAAAGTACAAAGAACAAGGGCAGCAAGGTAACTTCAAGAATAGTTCTGTCATTGGCACTCGCTATCACTCATTTTGCCGAAATGAATATAGTGCATTTGGGAAAAGGTATATTCTCGATATAATGTTAAAATTGTAATCATATGATCAGTACATCTGGAAAATAACAGTCAAAATTAAACTGAACTTTGTCTGGATACTGCTGTTCTTATATGGCTCTGTCAAATGTCAGGCTTCCCTCTCCCTCACCAATTTCAAAAATGTTTCACCATGATTTCAAACAGTGAATCATCCCATCCTGTGCCAACCATCTGTTTTGTCTGCCCCCTCATCGACTCAAATTAGATGATGGAGGGCAGGGCAGGTTCTCAAGAGCAGCCATTAACACTAGAGGAAAGAAGGTTCTGGCAGCAGATTTTCCATTGGAAATTGTGGACCATTAAAACTGGCAAGAAGAAACTTACAGACAGCACAGAAAAGCAAAATAAAATTATGAATAAGAAAAGCGTGGGAAAATATTAAAAGATAAAAAGGTCAACTTATCAATAAAATATACATTATAAAATGATATTGAGAAATTCTCAGATAGCAAGAGAAAAAATAGGGGGTGAAAACTGTATCTGAAAAAATAACAGTATTGCAAATCTACATATGACAGAAAGTTATATGTCTTTACAAAAAATATTGCTATCTTCCATAGTTAAATGTGTTCTGTTGACTAGGATTCAAATTTATGAAAAGAGGAGTAATAAAAATAATTTATTATCAAATCCTTTTGTATTATGAGCATGTTTGAAAAAAGGAGAAAACAATCCCATTAATTTATTGTCATGGGATAATGGACATGGTTTGGGAAAATTCTTCTAGATACCATCAAAGGACAAAATTTAGCAGACTGTGGTAACACCAATTCATTTTCCTGGTAAAAAATCCACATCCACTTTGTCTGAAAAAATGAATGTTCCTAAATCTGAACAGTGTGAAGCAACTAGATAAATATAGTGCTCTTTGCTTGTTTTTTGTTGTTGTTGCATGCAATAATTGTTAATTTAGTTTATTAAAGGTTTCTCAGAAGTAGTCCAATTTAAATAATTTTTGCAATGTATTTTCTAAATAACATAAAATAGCTATTTCAAAAGTAAAACATAGTATAGCAAAAAAATAACCTCACTGTATAAACAGAATGTTATCATGAGAAATCAATTAAAACTTCATAGAACTGTACATTCTTTAAGATATTTATGGGTGATTTGTAAGAGCACTTGATATTTATTTAATATGTTACTACTTTGTTAATTTAAAAAAATCAAAATATACCAGAATTTTGACTTTATTGCCTTTTACTACTCTTAAAGAATCCTGGTGAAGATAACAGAAGCCTCTATACTCATTCTATTGTCATGTTATGCAGTCTTCTTTTAAAAATGAATACTGAGGGGTGCCTGGGTGGCTCAGTGGGTTGAGCCTCTGCCTTCGGCTCAGGTCATGATCTCAGGGTCCTGGGATGGAGCCCCGCATCGGGCTTTCTGCTCGGCGGAGAGCCTGCTTCTCCCTCTCTCTCTGCCTGCCTCTCTGCCTGCTTGTAATCTCTCTCTCTGTCAAATAAATAAATAAAATCTTTAAAAAAAAATGAATACTGAATCTGACTACTTCTTAACCATAGCCATGATTATCTAAATCCTCATCAACCACTCTGGCATCCTGAAATGTCCCCTTAATTGATCCTCCCCATGTCCTCTCTCATTCCTCATAAGCTATTCCTTACAAAGATGACAGAGTTATCTCTTAAAACTATAAATTAATTCACGGCTCTCCAAGCATCATCACTCTCCAATGACTTCTCACCAAACTTAAAAGAAAATCTAAAGCTTTTCTCATGTCCTATGAGATCTACAGGATCTGTGTCTCTTTTCTACTCCTCTATCCTGCACTTTGCTCTAACCACACTGGCCTTTTTGCCTTTCTCATCTTAAGACCTTTGCCTTTCTTCTCCCTTCTGCTTAGAAATATTTTCTCGCAGACCTTTGCATAAGAAGCTCTGCCACTTTTGTCAGACCCTGCTTAGATGTCCATTTCCAATTAAATCAATCAATCGATCAATCAATCTTGCCTTGCCTGTCAAAAATAAGCCAGTTCTTTTCTAATTAGTTTCTTTCAAAAAATTCATTAATATTGGAAACTACGTTACATGCTGATTTTGCTGGTTTAATTTTCGTTTCCATTGACAGAATTCAAGTGCCTTAAAGATAGGGAAACTCACTGTCTTATTTGTTTCTATATTCCCACATTTCTGACAGAATAATTATTAAAAAAAATACTTGTGGAATAAATGTATGAATAAATGAATGAATAAAAATATTTTGGTCATTAATCTAAATTCTTTATGTTCATTTTCTCCAAACATAAATCCTCAAAATGTTAAACTACTCTCATCGACCACTGTGTCCTTCATTTTTTTGAGATTTTAGTAATTTTTGCTATGACCCCCTAATTTCATTCTCTTTTACTAGCTTTTTCTCTTAGACTTGCTAAATTACACATTTATTTAGCAAATTTCATTTATTAAATTTGTAGCTCTCTTTTGAAAGCCTTGGTAAGAGAGGAGAGGGGACAAATAATGCTGTGAAAAAATTTAAAAAGTACCATCCTTAAGAAGCTTGTAATCTAGTAGAATGATATATTATATAATTGTGAAAATATAGCCACTCCTTAAAACATGTACGTAATATTAGAAAAGTGAAGGTCATTTCCAAATGTGATAATGCAAGACATTTTCATTAAAAAAGTAGCATTTGATATAGACCTTAAAGAATGCTTTGGTTTAGAGTTAGGGGAAAGAAGACTGGGGTATTGCAAAAGGAAACAGTATGAGTAAAGGCATAAAGATTCAAGATATTATTAGTGAATGGTAAACACTTTAATATGGGTGGGAAGGGATGCTTGCGTGGCTCACTCAGTTAAGCATCTGCCTTTGGCTAAGGTTTTGAATCCAGGGTCCTGGGATCAAGTACTGTATCAGGCTTCTGGCTCAGTGGAGATCGTGATTCTCTTTCTCTGCCTGTTGCTCCCCCTCCTTGTGCTCTCTCTCTGGCTAACAAATAAATAAATAAAATCTTAAAAAAAGAAAAAGAAAAAGAAAACATATGGGTGGGACAAAGATTCAGTAAAAGGATAAAGTTTGAGAAATAGTAAAGAGTTATATTTTGAAAGATGCTTTAAACTGTGGTAAAGAACATGAATTCTCAATGATGAAAGATTGAAACAGGAAAACATCAGATTTTTATTCCTTAAAGCACTATGCAAAATAGATTAGAAACAGATGAGGCTAGAATCAAGGAGAGCTTTCAGGAGAACTTTTCTTTTCTTTTCTTTTCTTTTCTTTTCTTTTCTTTTCTTTTCTTTTCTTTTCTTTTCTTTTCTTTTCTCTTTTTTAATGTAATACAGTATAATGATAACCAAGGTGATGATAGCAGGAAAGATATATAAGCCAAAGATGCTATGTTTATATTTTCATGTGCTCTGGGAAGCTGATCCTGGACTTTGCCATTCTACAGCTTCTTCTTCAAACCATCCAAATATATCACTCTTAAGGGGCAGCCCTAAGCACCCATGTGATATAGAGGTAACCTCATTCCCTCCAACTAGGGTTGATTGGGCCAAGTAGGCATCAGACGCAAGCAGACTCTCACTATGGCAGTGATTGTGTGTGAAGTGTGAGGTGTGACGTGGCTTGACATGAAGGATCTGCACAAATGTGGGTGGGTGATGGTCATTAATTGGACAAATCAGATTTTCTCTTAGGGAAATTTGAATCTAAGTAACATATAAAAAAAAACATGAAAGGATATAGTCAGAGGCCACACGAGATCAAGAACAATTCCCGAAGCCAAAGCTACAAGTAAACAGACATAATGGGTAAGCAGAAGCTAGAGTAATAAGAAAAAAAGAAATAACAGATAATTGGTGGTGGTAGAAGCAGAAGTGAAGAGGCACATTGGTGATTTAAATTAATGTCAGAGAATCCAAATGCTCAAAGGAAATGAACTAACCCAGTTCTCTTTCAAACCAACTTCTAGAAAACTATAAAAACTGCTCTATAATTTTTGTTCTTCTCATCAGACCCCTGATGCATATCTTTTCAGGTTGTCTTGAGAACTGGCTATATGTGTGAGATTCCTGTATCTTTTCCTCTCTCCCTCCCACTGGTCCTTCCTTTTCTTTCTTCAATTCTTTTTTTTTAAATTTGTTCTTTTCTATATTCCCTTTAAATCTTTAAAATAAATTATTTTTTATTGTGTGGTGATATAAAAAAATGACCCTAAAGCAATACATTTAAGTTTAAGGTATTTAAATACATACATATATGTATTTAATACTTAAGGTATTTAAATACATACATATATATGTATATATATTTATAAATGTTATTTGATTCATATATATGTATATATACTTGATTCATATATATGTATTCATATATATGTATATATACATATATATGTATTTGATTCATATATATGTGTATATATAGTTGATTGTGTATATATATATACTTGATTTATATATATATACACATTTATAAAGTGTAAATAACAAATAAATTCATAAAATTAATACACTATAAATATTAACTATAATTATACTATTAAGGTTTTTTTTTATGAGTTTGTAACTTGCAGTATATTAAGTGATATTCCCTTTATGAATATTTGTAAAATATGTCTTTAGTGGTCCTAATGAGCCCTGGATAACTTGGAGAATACCTTCTCAAGCTGACAGAATGAATGGTGTTTCTGGTATTGTTCCAGTTATCTATGCTGTGTAATAAGCCTAGTGATGAAAAGAACAATTCTCATTTATTATTCATATTTCTTACATTTTTAGAGGTTAGCAATGCTCAGCTAGGCAGTTCTTGCTGAGTGTTTGCACGCTTTCAACCAGTGGTGGCTGGGCCAGACTCATCTCAGAGGTTTGTATGCTCAACGGACTGGCACCTGGACTCAAAGCTTTCAAAATGGGATAGATGGGACCCTAGGGCAACTCTATGCCTGTGCAGCCTCTCCAGCATAGAAGAAACTTCAGGAGAGCCAGAGTTTTTACATGGTGTCTCAGGATTCCAAAGTTTACATGGTGTCTCAGGATTCCAAAGGCATGTATCCTAAGACGGCAAGTCACATAGAAGGAGATTGTATTACCTCTTATTTTCTAACCTCAGAATTCATGTAGCAAGGCCCAATGCCAGTCCATATTCAACAGAAAGAAGCTTAGACTGTCTTTTGAGAGGAGAAATATCAAAACACTTATAGACATTTTAAAAGGAATTACATTTTCAATATCAAATTACATAATAGGCATCAAACTTGGCAAGGGTGACCAACCAGCTCAGGGTGCCTGGACCTCAGTATTTTTCCGAGATCAAGGGCTTTCAGTACCAAAGCCAGTAAAGTCCCAGAGGAACTCAGAAGAGTTTATCCCCACAATTATTTTACAACACAGAAAATAGGAAAGTGAGGCACAGAACTATTAAAATCTTCACTATGCGAAGCCCACATAAGATCTCATGTACATCTCAAAGTACGTCTCATAGAAAACTACAAAGAATAAAAAAAGCTTTTTGCAAGAATGATTCCTGATCGAATAATACTGACCATCTTTAATAACACTGTCCCCTGCTTAGATAGAAACTTAGATAATTTATCTCAGCATCACACAAATATCTTTGATCACCAAATATTTCTTTTTCACATAAAATTTATTAAATGGATCACAACTGAAAAATGATGAAGTAGGGAGCCTGGGTGGCTCAGTCAGTTAAGTGACTGTCTTCAGCTCAGGTCATGATCTCAGGTTCCTGGGATTGAGTCCTGCATCAGGATCCCTGCTCAGTGGGGAGTTTGCTTCTCCCTCTCCCTCTGCCTGCAGCTCCCCTAGCTTGTGCCCACTCTCTGTCTGTGTCAAATAAATAAATAAAATCTTGAAAAAAAGGAGAAATGATGAACTAAATACATGCAGACAACGCCATAAATATGTCTATTTTGCATAGATAAAAATATATTAATGCAGAGACATCTCTAAGAATCAGAAAATGTTGAGGTTAAGGAGTACAGTAACCTGTTTGTTGAAAATGCATGCTTTGTATGTGTCTTATCTTACTAACTTGTTCTTAGGTATATGAAAATTACATTAGTCCAGGTAAAGATTGAAGTACATAGTTAAGTCATGGATTTCCAGAAAGACAGCCAATTTTTTTTAATAAAATAATGTAACAGACACCCAAGCTGAAATTATCTGGCTAAATGTCTGTGTGGGGAAATTCACACATCCTCCTCACTTTCTGCTTCACTCTAATCAGAACCATTAGTCTCCTCATTCTTTTGAATATCAAATTCACCTGCAGTGGAAAAATACAGGAACATTCAAGTTTGCTTTGTAAAAACACCAAATGTGGTTTGAAAATCGTACTACAGCTATCTTCAAAGTCACTTTATTCACCGAATAAACACAAACAAAAGCAGGTTTAATAATTTTCTAGACACATTTTTTTGAAATTAATAAAATTTGCAAACTCCTTTAAACAAAATCTGATACCAAATTATGAGGGGAAGTAGCTAAACAAGTCTTGTGATTTTTTTCCTTTCTTTTTCAGTGTAGGGGGTGGGGGAGGGGAATGCGGCCTTAAGGTCCTTAACTGAATCAAAACACAGAAGGCGTTAGCCATTCTGAAATTGGACTGCAATATGTTATTCTAAGACGCATCCAAGAATGGAAAGTGAGACACCTGATTTTTGGGTCTAGTTCTGCAGCTACTGTGCCATATTATAAGAGAGAACATAAATCTCTCAGAACTGCAGACTTCTTACCTACAAGATAAAGGATGAGTCCTTTCATGCCCACTCTTGAAGTTGTTGTAGGGATAAAGTGAAATGGTATATGTGAAAGAATATTGGAAAATTAAAGTCTGGTTTATGTTAGTGCGATGATCAGAAATCTGTTAGTTTTAAGAGAATGTATCTTTCCTTTTTTTTTTAAATTTTGACTCTTTATTTATTTTTTATTAACATATAATGTGTCATTTGCCCCAGGGGTACAGGTCTGTGAATCATTAAACTTACACATCTCACAGCACTCACCATAGCACATACCCTCCCCAATGTCCATAACCCAGACACCCTTTCCCTACGCCCCCACATCCCAGCAACCCTCAGTTTGTTTCATGAGATTGAGTCACTTATTATTTATCTCTCTCCCAATCCCATCTTTTTTCATTTTTTCCTTCCTTACCCCTCACAACCCCCCGCCCTGCCTCTCAAATTCTTCATATCAGAGAGATCATAAGATAATTGTCTTTCTCTGGTTAACTTATTTCACTCAGCATAGTACCCTCTAGTTCCATTCCTTTTAATAATAACTGTTACGGGGTATAAAGTGCTTTCTCATTACGAGGCATTCCTTTATTTAATTCCAGCAGCAATTCTTTGAGAGGGATATTATTTTCATTTTACAGATGAGGAAACTGGGTATCAGAGGAGAAAGTCATCTTCCAAGATTAAGCATCTAAGTTAGGAAGAAGTAAATATGCCTGTTCTCTTTCCAGTACGTTACAAAGAGGCCCAGGCATCATGGTGATCTGATTTTGCCCTTGATCTTAAAAAGTTCTGGAAGATCTAGTGTAACACGATATTAAGATATAAAAAATATCCTTTTGCAATACTGGCAGTTATTTATATTAGATGGTATAGGTATTTATTAAGAAAGGCTTTAAGATCTATTCTTCAGGCCTCATGTTGAACACTTTCTGAACATGATTGCATTTATTTCATGCAACAGTTTAGCCAAGGAAATACTCTCATTTTACACATGAGGAGACTGAGATTCAGATTGGTTAAAAAATTGCCTAAAGAGGTGGTAGAAATTTCATGACAGAACTAGAGATTAAACTTAGGACTGTCCGCCTTCCAAAGTCATGTTCTTGATGCAAGAAACACTACTTTCTACTTTCTACACAACATTTGAAGTACATATTTCAAATGAGTTATTGATATTCTAGATAAAAGTGCTTTAAGTGCACTTTTAGTACTGAGCTAAAAAAAAAAGAAAGAAAAAGAGAAAGAGAAAAAGAAAACAGAAGGAGCAAATACTGTGAGTATAAAACTTTGGAAAGTTATACGTTCCTGTAATGCTTTCTTAGCAATTCACAACAAGCTCACCAGATGATGTCAATCAATAAGAGACCAATAAAATCAATGGAGATTAAAAAAAAAAAAAGTCCATCTCCATCCAAAAGAGCTATTTCAAATTTCTGTACCTAAACTTCATGCTAGGATTCATTTTGTCTAAACTTCACTTTTTTCTCATTCACATTGCTCTTTTGGTATAGCTTGCCAGAATGATACATTTTACATAAAAATATGAATGAAATGAATTGAAAGGATATTGATTAATCCATTTGCACACAATTTTGGGGAAAGTATAGGTTTGGTTAATATTAAGGTGACTCAAAACTGGGAAAGATGTTTTCCAGAAGAAGACAAGAAAGAAAGAGAAAAAAAACACTTGCCCATGAGAAACTCAATTCTGATGCCTTCAATAATGTCCATTGTAATCATAATGTGACACCACTAACAAGTGTGCCTACTATCACATTGGATTCCAGAAGGAAATTCTGCAACTAGTTTTGTATAACTAGAGTAGAGCCTTCAAAAATATAACCCTGGAAAATAAGAAAGAAAGCCAAAAGAAAATACTGTAGCAGGAGGTAGCATGGAGTTGAAGGTTCCTTTTTTATAGTTCATGCTTTTATTTTTTTTATTTCATATTTTATTTTATTATTTTTATTTCTATTACAGCTAACATACAGTGTTATATTGGTCTCAAGAGTGCAATATAGTGATTCAACACTTCCGTACATCACCCAGAGCTCATCACAAGTGCTCTCCTTAATCGCCATCACCTATTTCATCCATTCCCACCTCCCCTTTGGTAACCATCAGTGTGTTCTCTATAGTTAAGAGTCTGTTTCTTGGCTTCTTTCTCTCTCTCTCTTTGTTTTCTTTCTTAAATTCCACATGTGAGTGAAATCATATGGTGTTTGTCTTTCTTTGACAGAGTAGTTCATGCATTTTTGTTTCATTTTTTTCTTTCTACTCTAAAAATAATAAGAAAGATAAGAAAGAATACTACTGTCCATCAAAAGCCTACTGTATGCCAGGGAATTTTCTTTCTCAGTTTAATTATTATAACAACTCTATGAGATGGGCATTATTATTTAATTGTACTAATTTTACTGAAGAAAATTTAAAGCTCAGAAAAATTAAGGAATCTTACCAAGGTCCCACACAGCTATAATATTAATTTTGAGATTTGAAATTTTATCTGGCATTGATTTTTCTTTTTTTTCAGGTTTAGAATATTTTTCAGTATTTGGCATTGATTTTTCTACTAAACATTTCAAAGGGGAGTCAAACATTGTAAATTAAATTAATAACTGTTTTTAGAATGCCCGAACTGCATATATACATGCAAATAGGAAATGTGTCTCTTTGTGTATTTGGTGTGTGTGTGTGTGTGTGTGTGTGCGTGTGTATGTGTGTATTTCCCATTATTTTTGTATACCTGAAGGGCCAGCAGTAGCTTGTGCCTTTCTTCCATGGCATCATGGTTTCACAGAAATGTGGGTGCATGTGCTGCAATTCATGGCCAAGCTTTTGGGAGACTTTGTGGATATGAAAATGGACCCTAACTGAGGGTAATAAACTCCTTGCTAACTTCTTATAGTTATTAGAGTTTCCTACAATTTGAACATGGATATCAATGAGATAATTCAAGAGATCAAATTTATATTGCAAACCCATTTACAGAGATATATCTGTATCTGTTCCTTGGTCAAAAGAAATTTAATAAAATTGTAAATTTCTGGAAGTAATTGTCATATAGTACTAAAATACAGCTCATCCTATATCAGTTCCAATTGAGGCACACAGTTCCAATTGATAACAGAGTCCAGAGTTTCTCTGTATATCAATTCTTGAAACTTCCTTGATATTAATTGCCACTGCCATCACCAAATGTACTAAATGAGTGTAAAAGACATCATTTCTGATACAATCATAACACAATTTTTGTTCATTTATTTTGATCTCCCATTAGTCTTTTATATAACTACTTTGCCATCTTGCCCTTCTTCTAGTTGAAAACTATTTAGACTGCCACGTCGTCTGCTAAAAGTGAAAGTTTCACTTCTTTCTTGCCAATTTGGATGCCTTTTATTTCTTTGTGTTGTCTGATTATTGAGGCTAAGACTTCCAGTACTATATGGAGTAACAGTAGTCAAAGTTGACATCCCTACTGTCTTCCTAACCATAGAGGAAAAGCTCTCAGATTTTCCCCATTGAGGATGATATTAGCTATGGGTTTTCATATATGGCCTTTCTATATTGAGGTATGTTCCCTCTAAACCTACTTTGTTGAGGGATTTTATCACGAATGGATGTTGTACTTTGTCAAGTGCTTTTCCTGCACCTATTGAAATGCTCATATCGTGCTGATCCTTTCTTTTATTAATGTGGTATATCACATTGATTGATTTGTGAATATTGAACCCACCCTTGCAGCCCAGTAATAAAGCCCATTTGGTCTAAAACAGGTCCA
The DNA here is from genome assembly GCA_004024625.1 of Mellivora capensis. NCBI lineage: Eukaryota > Metazoa > Chordata > Mammalia > Carnivora > Mustelidae > Mellivora > Mellivora capensis. Next base: position 51,913 of record PISX010000619.1, read on the forward strand.
CTCTCTTGGTTTGTTTTGGTTTGTTTTTACTCCAGGACTGTCATTAAAAACATTCTTAAGTTCTCCTGAAATGAAACTATCATTAAACTTGATGTAGTGGAGTGTGGAGGTGGGGAATGATTGGCTTTTTCTCTCCCTTCCTGTTTACTTCATTTCTGACTTCTAGCTGTTATTATAGACATTTGGGGTCAAAGCAGGTACCAGGAGCAGAGATAAAGGGATCAACCAAGAAAAATTCTTATTTGGTTGATGATAGGTACTGTTGTAAACTAGTTTCATGGAGGATCTGAGAATGTATCCCTTTACTTAATGGGCATATTCATAGCTTCTTCAGAGATTGTCCTACTCCCCAGGTGGCATCTCTGTTCATCACTCCCATGATGCTTAATTCTTACAGACTTTTGCTCTTGAAGTTCATGACCTTCTTTGGCAGAGCTTAAAATAATTCCAGCCAAGCAATCTCTCTGAATGGCACACCAGAAATACCAATACATCTTTTACTCCAGTAAACTCTGGGATCCAAGCAAATCCCAAAGTACTCATGTCTCTTCTGTTGCACAAGGTTGCTTTTGGTATTTTAGGGATAAGTCAGTACTCTGTGTTATCCCAAACCAAAGGGAACATTCCATGGTTTCTGGGGAGATCCTACAAATCTCCTCTCCTTAGGTTTGGGATAAAATAAGACTCAGCTACTCCTTTGGGAAGGAATGTAGAAGCTCACAGAGTGGCAACGACTCTCTGAAGAAATAGTTTCTCATTTACATGCTCTTGTATGTTCTCCTCCAACAGAAGGGTGCAGTAATTTTGGACTCTGATTCTGTTTTTCTTTTTCTTTCTTTCTTTTTTTTTTTTTTTTTTTACAAATTTTTCCTATGGTAATTTACTCACCTTCACTTTTGTATTAATATTAGTATATATATATATATATGTGTGTGTGTGTGTGTGTATAGTGAGGACCATCTTTGAATCTAAGATTGCAATCATTCAATTTTTACAGTTTACTACACAATAAAATATTTCTAAGTGATCAACTTTTAAAATGTTTGTGAAAATTTAGTTCACTTGACTCTTTCAAATAAATTCAAGTCAGCTTGTCTCTCATAGGCTTAATAGGTAAATTTCATAACTGTAAGACCCCAGAATCATCCCAATAAAAATTTATTTCTTAAAATATTATAACTGTTCATGTCTAAATCTATTTTTACCCAACATTCTGTAACCCTTTTGTGGACAGGGGCTAATATATTTTTTTAACTGCTGTACCACATGACTTAGCATTGTACCTATCACATCCTATAACATAGTAAATGTAACAAATAATTGTTGAACAACAACAACAAAATCCTTACCAGTTGAGAAATAAAAAAATTCATTTCTTGGCTATGAATCAAGTTAAAATATTCTGACATAGCATAGCAGTATGATAGCATATGGTGGTCAGGAGTAGACTACTGGGTTCTAAACCAAAATTTATCATTTACTGGAGCAGAGGACTATCATTAAAAAAATTTCTATTGTGGGGCACCTGGGTGGCTCAGTGGGTTAAAGCCTCTGCCTTTGGCTCAGGTCATGATCTCAGGGTCTCGGGATCGAGCCCCGCATTGGGATCTCTGCTCAGCGGGAAAGCCTGCTTCCCTTCCTCTCTCTCTCTGCCTGCCTCTCTGCCTACTTGTGATCTCTGTCAAATAAATTAAAAAAGTTTCTATTGTCTTCTTTTGCTCTCAATAAATTATCCTTACACTATAGTTCTTCTACCCCCAAACACCTCCACACAACTTGGCCTTCTTAATTCATAGATAGGAAGACACAAGAATACAGGGAAATCTGTCAGATCCTTATTTTAAATTCTTTTGCAGACATCTGTTAATTTGTAACACAGAAAATAAGACCAATACAAAATCACTTTAGCTTTGCAAGAGCTAAGGTAAAGATGGAGGAGAGACTTACTTAGAATTATAAAATTGTAGTTTTGCATTAAAAACTGGGAAATCAAGTTTAAACCATAAACTATAGAGGACAAAGAGAATACAGGAAGATATAAGAGACTATTTCTGGTGGCTGTAGAAGGAGATTAAAAATCTGACCAGACAGCAGAGGGTGTGCTGCTGGAGAGGGTTTAAATACGAATAAACAGATATAGAGAATCTGAGAAGATGTATGACTCTCATACTCTGGGCCAAATCCCAGAGACACATTCCAGGAGGCCCAGGTGGTTTGGAAGATACTAGAGAAGTAGAGGAGTTTGAACTGGCTTCCCAGGTTAAATCTTAGGAAGTATGTTGCCCCACGGACATGCAATGATAGGAGAGACCCCTAAGGTCAGCCAGCCAGGATCCCACATACAACAATGTGATATGATGAAAGCACAGTCTCTGAATCCCTGGAGAGTCACGGAGGAGACACAGAGCAGCACAGGATTCCTACAGCAGTGCTCACAGTTCAGTCTCAGAGGACTCTGAGGGACCTGCAGGGGTAGTACTAACCACTGAAGGGTATAGAGGAATCTCTGTTTACTTACCAACTGCAGTGGGGACAGAAGCTTGTGCTCAAACACTGCAGGAGAGCCAGCGCATCAGTGGGGACCTAATAAGGAACCTTTTCACAATGCCAGAGTGCTACCCCAGTCCTCCAGCAACTTAGATCACTCTGGGTAGAAAGGAAGAAACAACAGATGGGAAATAAGAGGAATCCTCAACTGAGTGGGCATTACTCAGTTTTAAACTGGAAATGACTCAGTTCCAAGATATAGTTTGTTGTTACTACTAGCTCCAAAGAATTAAGCTAACTCCTATACAGAGAAATAAATAAACAAATGCAGGTGATGTACACCTGAATTTTACAGACTGCTAAAAATATGAAATAATCATGCCCTTTGCATTGCCTATGACAATGTCTGTAAACTCTGGCAATTAGATGAGGTGACCATAAGTGCCTGCGTGATTGTTTATAATTTTGTCCTTCCATTCTCCAAAGTGACCCAGTTATGGCATCTTCTAACAATAATAAAGCAATTCGTGGAATTGCCTTTACCTACGACAATGCGGGTAAGCTCTTAGCACAATATCTGATGACTCCTAAGTACTCAATATATTATTATTGTTGTTTGAGGCAGCATCTCAAGCTAAAAAGGTTTTTAAAACATGTAGAATTTTCTCAACTACAGCGAAATCTTGAATCCTTTAGTGAAATTTGGGCAGGATTGTTTCTCTCCTAGAAATTGTTCTGAACAAACTAGTAGTAGTCCACTCCTGCACTAACATAAGAAAGTGTCAAATAACTCATATAAGACTGTAAAAATCCCAGCCTTAGTACTTGAGAACATTTTTCTATAGCTGAGTCATGATAGAAGCACTAAATTTACTCTTTACCCATCAGTAAGATGATATGTAATACTTAATAGATACTTTAAGCTCAAAATATATTTGAATGGGTTTGAGGTGTCATATTAAAGATACATCTTGGTTACATAGTAAGAAGTAAGAGGAAAACATCTCTGATGCCATCTAGACAATCTTCCACATCTAGATAGCCTTCCTAGCAGTGGACCCTGTTCTTTACTGACAGATGACAATGGCTGTAGAATAAATGGCTGTAGAATAAATGTAGAAAAATGGCTCTTTCAATGGAAGGTAAGTTTGTGAATTAGGAAACTATAAAAATGAGCTAATACTAATACTAACACTAACTGCCCAATATTTCATATATATATATATGAAATATAGACTATTAGTGTATGTAAACACACACACATACATACACTATTAGCCTATATTATTTTAGGAAACATATGGATTTTTGTCTTTTCGTATGGTGGGATGGTGTAGGGATATTAGGCAGATAAGTATTGAACTTACCATCAATGAACACCTGTGTCAGAGCACCAGTCACATGTAAAACCCAGGCTCAGTGTCCATTTCTATCCACTGCACAGAACAGAAAGGACTTTGTTGCATAGTCAGCATTGGCCTATATGTGAGGATTTCATCCTTGAAGTCCTCTTCTTTATTCTATCCCTTGGCAATCCCATCCAGTCCTGCTTCAATTATCACCTCTGTGGGAATGACTCCTGCTGCTACCCAATCATTGTTCCTTTGTATTTTACTTAAAATCTCGAGTTGTTTTGAAGATGACCCCCTCCAGTCATGCCACTACCTTCATCTTTTTGTCCTTGTCATCTACAGGCTTTCTGGTTCTCTTTGTGGACATTATTAGTCAGGTCCCAGTTTATATCTCTAGCCTGACTCCATATGATTCCATCTCTGTATAACCATCTTATGTGTCTTCGTTGCCTAGGGTCACACCCTTTAATAACGTTCACCTCTCAGTTAATCCAGTCTTTAAAACAAACACACCATTAGAAATAATTTCAAATCCTACTCTCAAGTTACCACCTTTGAGATTAGTGAAAGCCGTATCTATGTCTAAATTTTCTTTGTAGCTTTCCAAAGATGTACTGAACCTAAAGTTTAGAATGAGATGCCTCCTACACCCATAAACAGCATACGTTTTTCTTTATCTTTACCTTCTTATGCACCACTCCTAATGCCCCTCCTTTTTTTTTTTTTTAAATCTCTTATTCCTGGTATCTTTCAAACTGATTTGTCTAATGTTCTACTATGTGCTTCTCTTTCAAACCTCTGCTGCTATTTCACTGAAGTCTTGCTCATATGACATTTACCGACTTTATAACCTTCCATGTAGTTGTTTTTATATTGTGGGAATTGTAGAGAGATTCGTCTTTGCCACACAGAGCTGTATTAAAAAGGAATGTGACACCTGGTAAAGGCCCACTATGCCCAGCACTGCACTGTGCACATTTATTATGCCATTTAGTCCTCATAAAAACCTCCCTAGATTGATATTACCCCCATTTTAAAGAAGTAGAAACTGATAAGTGTTTTTCCCATAAATCCAGAATTAGTAAGTAGTAAAATTCAAATTTGAGCCATGCTGCCTAAGCAATTCTTTCCCTAAAGACGAAATGATGGTCTGGTTCTCCTCTGTGGAAACATAGCCTAGATGTAAGTCTGCCTTCTGTGTGTCTCAGGACACTATCTTTAGGGAAGTGTAAATATACCTATTTCATATGTTAGGACAATGAGTCAAAGAGAAGTTAAGCCACCTAAATGAAGCATATTAAATCACATATATGAGTAAAGCGTGGCATGCAATGGTGTAATTTTTGGTTCCTTGGACTTTCCGTATATAATATCACAGGTATGACAAATGGGCTTCTGCAGACAATTGTCTCTTGGGAATGATGGAATGATATTCATTGAAATTTCCCAAAACTAACACCATTGAGGAAAAACTCTGGGCTTCATGTTGCCTCAGATTCATTTTAATATTTTTTTATTTGAGATATTCAGTGTTTTCTTTTCTAGAGAGATGTTTTCAGATTGTAATAGATCCAGTAGTCCTCCTTCTTGGCAGAGTTGGGAAATCTGTCTGATACTCTGTAAGGCACTAGTGTACAGGGCACATGATTTTAAGTGACCAGATCATCATCCAGCGGGCCCACCAAAGAAAACATCATAATAATCATATTTTTTTTTCAAAATTCTGCCTCAGGATAAATCCATTTGTTTCCCAACTACAGGTCAGTTTTCAAAAGTAAGTTTACCTGAATAGGTACAAAATTTAGATTATATCTGTGGCATACAATTTAAGAAAGTTGAAAACACACAGGGATAATGCATGCATTAAATAGGCTAGAGAATAAAGAGGCTCAGAAGAGCTAATGGTACTAAAGATAGCATTTATTCAGTTGACAGCTTTTCTGAAAATAGGACCAATTCCCAGATACTGAAAATAACCTTTGTTAATCAGCTTTCCTTTATGAAATTGACTTAGATTGACACCTACTTTTTAAGGCCTAACATACTATACAGAGAAATGTGTAAATTTCCTTTTTACTCTTTCCTATTAGCTTTCACTCTACCAGGTTTATAAGGGTATGTGTGAGAGAGAGACAGAGAGAGAGAGAGAGAGAGAGAGAGATGGAGGTGAGTTTACATAGCTATAGGAATCTGCTTTGGAGAATTTACTTTGACTACAGAGAGGTAATTGAATGAAAGGCAGGCTTCATAAGAGAGGTAAAATCATTGGTAAAAGTGGAAAGCTCCAATGCAAATTTTTGTGTCCTGATGATCAAAAGAAATCATGAATGTGTTTCTTTAAATGATTTTAAATGATTTTAAATGATTTTTTAAATGATCAGCAAGTGTCTTGCTGATAATAACAATGAATGAATGAGAAAGTAAGAAAAGCAATGTGAGTGCCTAGTAAAATAAGAATTCATAGTTTTTATTCCACAAAACTTTTAAAACTGAACATATTCACCACTGTGTTTAAACAGGAGGAAAAGGCTTTAGTATGTTTTAAAACACCAAACACTTCAGGGAAATGGAAAATAGCATATCAGACAGGGGGACATAGGTAATTGTTTCCCCTGGTGAGCCATAGCCCTTGAAAGCTCGTTTAGGTTATCACTAAGGTGAAACCGAGGTTTTAGAGAATTGTAAATATCTATGTATATATAACACACATCCAATCAGAAAAAAGACCCAAGCCATGGGTGTGAGATGAATTATACTGATGTCTGTTATAAATCCCTAACATAGCTCATGAGATCAATTAAGATGTTCAAGCAGCTACAAAAAGGATGATTGAGGCAAATGGTAACATCAGGATGACCATATGGTAAGGGGAAACTAGAACTGTTTGGACGTAAAATGAGAGCCATTGGAATTCCAGTTACAATCATACACTACACAGCGAGGAGATAGCAGAATGAGGCAGCCAAGAAAAATACTAGATGAAGAACAGTTTGGACAGTGATAAAGACAAACAAGCTTGTGTTTCCAAGTCAATAAACAGGTGGTAGGAATAGAGGGTAATATCATCTTGGTCTGCTCTTTTTCCCTTCCCTCGACCAGCAGCCTCCCGGTTTGCTACAGTGTCAGGTATTTGTCAAAGAAGTAGCTCTTGGATTTTATAAGTGGGGAAAGATGCTTTTTGGGGAGTGTGTAGCCAAGGGGAAAACTATTTCTTAAACGAGACCATCAAGGGTTGTATTCTCCTTGCTTTTCTCCAGAATAAGCATGTTAATTATATTGCTTTATACGTGATCTAGTACAATTTCTCTCAAGGCTGCTCAGTGAGCTGTTTAACACCAAGCCATCATCACCACAGGACATGATGGCCTTTGGAAAACTTAGCACACCTAGAAATGCATTATCAGGTGACAACAGCCCTGTCAGTTCATGTCACCCCAGCAGTAATGTCTAAAAGGCTTTCATTTTTCAGGTTTTCTTGAAACTGCTAAACTGTGATAGACTAACTTTTCTCAGCAGTCCTAAATCTATATTTACTAATGATTCCATCATGTGTTGAAAGGGAAATATTCATCAATTAATGATACTGAAACATAAGAGCTTAACCCAGCCTTCTGGATGGAATATATCTTTCGGAAAATCCACTAATCTTTCTATTCACAAATAATGAGGAAACTCTGGATATATTTCAGCTGTTTGAAATGAAATGAAAATCTCAGAATGCAGAACACTTCATGATCAAATAAGGGAAAAAAAGCAATCTTCAAAAGATGCAGGGGCAGGAAAGCATTATGTTTAAAAATATGAGTTTTGAAGTAAGATCTGGAACTTGCTCTAGAAGTGACATTAGGCAAATAACCTCTCTGTACCTGGATTCCCATAATAATTGAATTTATCTCATAGGTGGGTTGTGAGGACTGAATGATACTAGAAACATAATGTGCTTAATACAATATTTGGTACACATGAAATGTTCACTAAAGATTAGTTATTATTGACATTATTATGGAAAGACATAAGTGGGAAGAAAAAGGAGAGTCTTATTTATGTCAAGTAGAAAAAAAAAAGAGTAAGTGATTCTCAAGTATTAGTATGCATAAAGATCACCCAAGGAGATTGTCAAGGATACTGATTTCTGGCCCTCGACTCCAGACACTTTAAGTAGTTATTTTTTATATAGTACTGTCTGGCAATTTTGATACAGATGGTCCACCAAGTAGAGTTTGAGAAACATTGAAGTAAGGCATCCCCTGTCTGATTAGTAACAAATCTAAATAACTATAATCACAAATGCCTAGATTGGGAATACCTGCATCTAGCTGGTAGCACATACACTTTTTCTGATGTTAGTATACATAAGCAGCAACCTAAGATAATGTCTGAGGTTGTAATTTTATTCATAGAAAATTTGTGAAACTGCTTTATAACTTTTCTTAAAACTATTTTCTCCAGTGATGTTATTCAATTATTTTGCATCATTTGCCAAACACCTCCTTCAGACATTGATCTGGTCTCTGTAGGTACCATGATGAAGGCATATTGTCCTTGTCCATAAGGATCTTGTAATATAGAGAGAGAATTAATGAGTAAATAGGAAAATTTAAATATAGTATTATAAGGATCATGTGAAAAGAATTAGAGACACATGTAATCAAGGATCTGAATGGAGGGATGCCTGTGGGGCTAAGTTGGTTAAGGGTCTGCCATCAGCTCAGGTCATAAATCCTTGGTCCTGGGATCCAGTGCCACATCGGGCTCCTTGCTCAGTGGGGAGCCTACTTCTCCCTCTGCCTGTTGCTCCCCCTGCTTGTGCTCTCTCTGACAAATAAATAAATATAATCTTTAAAAAAATCTGTATGGAAATGAGAAAGCTTGTAAAAAAAAACTGAGACCAGAAAATATGGGATATATCAAGCATTTTATAAAGGTCCACGTTTCAAATCAACAAGCACTTGTTCTGTTCTTTTTTTCCCTCCAAACTATGGTGCTAAGCAACAAGGGAAGTTAATGAGGTTATGACTCAGTATCTGTTCTAAATGTCCTTATATTTTAGTAAAAGACTTAAGTGTGTCACACATAATTGAAGAAGACCATAACGAGGGTTATAGTAAAGGAATGTCTCTAAATCTCTGTACTATCAACACTTGATTGTGACACGACCCATATTTATTTAGCAGGGTCCTTGGCCTCTACTTACTAGTTGCCGGACATCTTCTCTCCACTTCCCTCTGAATCATGATGATTGAAAATGTCTCCAGACATTAACAAATTTCCTGTGGGGAGTAAAATCATCCCTGGTTGGGAATTAGTGCATTACAGATGCAAAGTTAAACATGAAATTAGAAAGGACCATATAAACTTCAGTCAAGGTGTATCAGGAACAAGGGGAAGTTGACCTGGGCATTTGAAAGACATACAGTGGGATACGTCAAACAGGAAAGCCAAACACTAGGAATTGGCTGCATGAAAGAGATGCGGAAGTAGAGATGAAACATTTAGGATCATGGGAATTCCTATATGCCAAGGCAAGAATGTTAGGCATCATTTTGAGGACTTGAAGGCCCCTTGAACGTTTTGGAGCAAGAGTATTATCCTCCAGTCTTTGAAAGGTAATTCTAATGGTGGGGTGGAGAATGCATTGGGAGAAACAGTGACAAAATCTAGAAAAACCATTTTGGAGCTAAATTTGGATATTCATAACAGAAATTGGATAAGAAGAGATGGTTCAAAGAAACACTAGGGCAGACCAGGCAACTCTAATGAGAAGCGAGCAAGAGGTATAGTCTCTGGCCTGAAAGACTTGGTAAAAGGTGATGTGATTGTTGGATCATAAACTTTATGGGATCTTCCCTGATGTAATCCAAAACCAGCCCCATCCCTCCCATAGCAGAACACATAAGGCAAAAAGAGACTGAAGAAAGAGTAGGCTACTCCAGGTTGGTGAGTGGTGGTTTTAATTGGTGAAAGAAACCTACATATGAGAAGCAAGACGAGTGGATCATCACACTTACCAACCAAATCTTAAAAGTTTATAAGTCAAGCAGAGAGAGCCAACTATCATATGGTTTCACTTATTTGCGGAGCATAACAAATAACACGGAGGACATGGGGAGATGGAGAGGAGAAGGGAGTTGAGGGAAATTGGGGGGGAGATGAACCATGAGAGACCATGGACTCTGAAAAAAAACCTGAGGGTTTTGAAGGGGCGGGGGGTGGGAGGTTGGGGGAGCCTCGTGGTGGGTATTGTGGAGGGCACACATTGCATGGAGCACTGGGTGTGGTGTAAAAACTATGAATTCTGTTACACTGAAAAGAAAAAAAAAAAGTTTATATACAGGCCTTAATTAACTTTAGTCATGTAGTCCATGTAGGTGTCTTCAACACCCCATAACTATCCCAAACTATGTCCTTGGAGCAGCCTTCAGGAACAAGAAAGGCAAATGGAACACACATTCCAGAGATAGTAGAGGGAGTGAGGAGCCTCCAGTCATCTGGGTCAAGCTCAAGGTCAACTTGCAGCCACATCTTTCCTATGACTTTCCCCAACAGTAATAAATGCAACACCAGATACCTAAGGGAGAAGTGTTATCAGCTTCCTTTGGATAGCGTCAAAAGTTTTAGCATAAGGGCTGTTCACTCCAATATAAAACCTTCTTCAAATTGAATTTCAAATAGAACTATAGTCTAAAAGTTAGCTCATTGCCCCCTCAATTCCAAACAAAGCAAAACCTGAGAATAATATTCCATTCCAGGTATTCTTCCCATGCATGAAAGATGATTAGTATGGAATTTATTTACTTTCAAAATAGCTCAAAAAAAAAAACAAAAAAAAAACATAGGAAACTCACATGAGGTAACACGGTCCTTTAATCTTAAATAAAAACGCACAGTAAAGAATTTTAGGTATATGGAAATATCCAACAAAATGAAGAAGAATATAAAGATAAATGGGCAGAAACACTGAACTTTGAAGAATAAAAGTTAATTCTGGAAACAGAAAAACAGACAAGAAGGTTTTTTTATAAAAGAAAACTTCCATGAGTATATTAAGAGATTTTAAGAGTTTTGCCTAATATCAATAGTCAAAAAGAGCACCATAAAAGTAATAATCATTGAACAGAAGGAGCTCTTTCTAAGAGCTAAGGACATGTGTCCAGTTTGGAAAGTTTACGAAAGGCCCACCAAAATATAAAAGAAAAGATCCATACTTAGACTTCTTTTCTTATTGAAAAGAGAAACTTGTAATTTAAAAAAAAATCAGAAACTATACCAACTTTTTTTTTTTTTAATCACATCTTTGGATTCTAAAAGATTGTGAACAAAATTCTACAAAATTTTAAAAGAAAATGGATTTGAACATAGTGTTTGATACCCTGCAAGACTACCATATTTTTGTAGGATAGCTACCAGACCATGTAAAGGCTTTCCTTCTAAGTAATTTTAAAAGTTTGTTGAAGCAGTATTTCATCCAAAAGGGGGAATATATAAAGACATAGGAAGATATGTGATCTAAGAAGCAGTGGATTCCTACCATGTCAAGTGTGAAGGCCTAGAGAAAAAAAAAAAAAAAAAAAAAAAAAAAAAGTCCAGATTGAAACAAGTTGAAAAATTAGTAAGAAAATATTCCAGATTAATTCATATCCAGTTGAAAATTTAGTAAGAAAATATTCCATATTAATAGCAAGTACACAAAATATAGAATGATTGAGAAGTTGGAAGTTCATAAAAATAAGATAAAATTTAAAGGCAAATGTTACAATAAAAGTTATTATTTTTACCCCACTGGGAAAATAGAAATTATAAATGGAAAATATAAATTATAAATGGAAAAATATATATTTAAAAATAAATAAAATCATGGTTCAAATATAAAGCAAATAATATATGATATGATTTTGAGCTATCAATAATGTAAAGAAAAAGGAATTCATTGACTTAGTAATCCTTATACCATGTACATTCTCCTTGGAGGGGAAATTGATCTACAGAAATTAAAATATGTTTCTTACTACTTCACCCAACAAGGAACAGCACAGACAGTGTAAAAATAACCTAAGTACGAGGTGGTGGTTTCAACTTTTTTTTTTTTAAGATTTTATTTATTTATTTGACATACAGAGATCACAAGTAGGCAGAGAGGCAGGCAGAGAGAGAGGGAGAAGCAGGATCCCCGCTGAGCAGAGAGCCCGATGTGGGGCTCGATTCCAGAACTCTGGGACCATGACCTGAGCCAAAGGCAGAGGCCTTAACCCACTGAGCCACCCAGGCGCCCCTGGTTTCAACTCTTTGATCAAACTTCACGCAAAGTGCAAATGATCTGGTTGTGTTTTGTGTGTGTCTAAACTTAAATGCTAGAATCACAAAAGATGTGTCCAGTTGACCAAAAAAGTGACATCCATGGAATATCTCGTCTAATCTTACTGAATATTGAAATATTTTCAATATTATTGAATTCTGAAATATTTTATTATAATAAAAATAAAACTTATAGGAACCCTATCATTCTTATTTATACCAAAAGGAAAGTAAGCCAAATAAAATTATAAGTAAATAATTCTGACTTCTAGATGTCTCAAAGGTATAAAAATCAAATAAGTTAATAAAACCAATAAATCCATCATGTAACTTATTTTTAACATGGTTATTGATAAATATCTATGCAAAGCCAGAATATACTAATGTAGTAGATTTTTAAGGATTTCATATCCTATAATATATATATATTAAAATGGCAATGTTTAGGTTTTTGTTTTAAGAAGCACCCTTGCCACACTTCTCTTTCCAATATATCCATGTTACGATGCTGGGATAGAACATATTTCACCTGTGAAAATACATGCTATTTGATATTTACACATGTAGTGTGATACTCATATTATACCTTATATACTTTATATTTTATAAAGGAAAGTACAGAATGTAACATAATTCATACAGGTCTGGAATTAGATAAAATAAGTATGAATCTTATTTGCATTGCTATCTAGTTATATGGACTTAAGCAATTTACTTAGCTTTTTTCAGCTTTAATTTTATCATCTGTAAAATAAGAATAGTAGCACCTAACTTGAAAAGTCATTGTAAAAATTAAAGAAAATCCATCCACACTGCCTAACATATAACAGTCATTCTCTAGGGGCGCCTGGGTGGCTCAGTGTGTTAAAGCCTCCGCCTTCGGCTCAGATGGTGATCCCAGGGTCTTGGGATGGAGCCCCGAGCCTGCTTCCTCCTCTCTCTCTCTGCCTGCCTCTCTGCCTACTTGTGATCTCTGTCTGTCAAATAAATAAATAAAATCTTAAAACAAACAAATAAAAAAACAAGTCATTCTCTAAATGGTGTCTATGGTTACTTTTATTACAAACAATGCATATTTACCTATTCTACTGGCATCTTGAAAATATGCTGAAGCATATGTTGTTCATGGCTTTACTTTAATTTTTTATTATTTATGTTAGCTTGAAATAAACATAAAGCACACATTTAGTAAAATTATCACAAAGGTCTGTAAATGAAACATACCCACAATGTACAAAATCTTAGAATTTTAGTATGATTATACAACTAGAGCCTGTTGAGATCACTGCAAGTTGCTCTCAAAAAACAAAAACAAAAACAAAAACACTCAGAGACAAAGCCAAAGATTAAGTCCTGACAATAAATTAAGGTTGCCTCTGGCTAACAAAAAGAGTTTGGGGTCAAGTAAAACCCAAGAATTGTTAACATTGTTTGCCTACAAGCATATTTTTATTGAAATGTCAGACCCCTTAAAGACGATCATGTTGATTTCTACTACATTCTATATCCTATCCCCCCCCCAAAGAAGTCCCATCTATTGCATCCTAATTAAGATACAAAGTGGTAAAAGTGCAAATGAGCTATTGCTACTCAATTAAAAAAAAAAATCAAGGCACAAGATATTGGTGGAGTTGAATGGCTCCTACTTCTCCAGCAACATGAAACCCCATTTTCCCACGTACTACTAGGGAAGGCAGCATATGAATCATGCAAGTGGCAGCATCACTGGGGGTTCTCATGGTCTATACATTAATATCATGTGCCAAGGATGGGAAAGAAATTGATTTTGTAGAAGCACACATTTCTTTACATGGAAAGTACTTTAGAAGCCATCTGATAAACTGCCTTCATTCATTTTCTCTTCTTACTAGAAAGAATGCTGGATTTTTACCAAATAATACATGATAGATCTTTTGTAAATGACATTGAATGAATTAATAACTAAATTCCAAATGTCTATTTGTAGACAATACTAAATGACAGCTTGGTGTGTAAAACAAATCACCATAACTCTTAACCATTATTCATTATAATTTTCATGATGTTTAAGGCAACACAAACTAAAATATTTGGACATAGAAGGTGCTCAGTAAATACTGGAGAAGGAATCATTGTCATCTATGTGTATGTATGAATCTACCTATCTCTCTATCTCAGATTGTATACTTATATGTAATGTATATTATATACTATATATCTTATATGTTATATATTTATAATTGTATATAATGTGTCAGGTAGTTACTTCAAAGTTTTACTATCTGATGTCAACCTCTCAAAATAAAGGTTTCACAACAATAACAAAAATGACTTAGTTTTAGATAAATGAATGGAAATTTATAAATTCTTAGAAACTTGAATATAAAAAATCTGATTCTTTAACCATTTTCCCATTTCAGGCTATCTTGCTTAACATAGTATTGGAAATACCAAGGTGGCTAAAAGAAGAAATTGAATGTGAAGTGACCCAATTCAAATGAGAGATGAAGCTCATCTTAAGTAGTTCCTGTCATTACAGCACCCTCTGTTCTAATGCACCTCTTTATTCTAATGGCACTGTGTCACTCTTTCAGATGATATCATGGAGAATGAATTTTCCTACATTTATATTCAGCTTTGTCCATTCCTGAAATATTGGTTTGGATTAAAATAATGTAATAGGAAGTCACACTGAAACAATTATATGCAAAAACAGTGTTTTCTAACTTTAGATAATTTAATGGAAGATCTCATTTTCTTGAGAACTGAAAACTGACCCATTTCTGAGTTGGTTTAAACAAAATCACTTTAATACTCCTTGCCTTAAACCTTGTTCCATCTCTTTGATAGCCTGGAATAATTTCTGTCTCTCCCAGTAACGCTCTCCTTACTATCTTTCATACATGGGGGGTCACGTCTCCCAGCAAGCATTCTTTGGTGAGGTTCCTTTTGCACAATGGATCAGCACATAGACTCTGGAGTTGGGAAACCTAGTTCTGCTGCTGAGGGAAGAGTCATCATGAACAATGTCAGAGACTCTTTTAGGGTTCTGTGAAATTGTAACTAGTAAGGAAGTTTTAAGATATTTAAAGCAAGTGACTCAGTGATGAACACTCAATGAATGGCAGCAGAATGCAGCACTAGTGGAGTGCTATCTGTATCCCAGAAACGTTGCAAGAATTTTGTCCTCCCAATAAACCTGTGAGGTAGTAGGACTATACTGATTGTGCAGATTAAAAAACTAAGACTTTGACGAGTCAAATTTGTCACCGAATTGTCCCTAACTGGTCCCTCGTAGAGCCTGAGTTTAAAACTCTGCTTTTCTGATTTTACAACTACCTATAACCTATTCTAGAATTCATTCTCTGACCAAGGTTTATATCTAAACACAAGACTGTGTTACCTTGTGACTTAATCTTTCTCTTTCATATATACTATTTGTCTATATATAATAGGTGTCTCAGAAACAACACACAACATTTGAGAACAGCTTTTCATTTGTTTAGCTATTCTAAAATCTAGCACCTCTATGTCGTTGAAAAAGAAATGCATTTAAATCATTATTGATTCTGTGCATTATTTAAGTAATTTACTTTAACCCAAATATTACTTGGTTGGATTTTGATATTTGTTAGTAATCAAACTTGAAGCCCAATAATCCATTATTTCATCAAACATTACTTTTCAAAACATAGCATGTTGTTGAGGCATAAGCACAATAAATGGCATTCATAGAGGGCACAATTTTAATGAATTTTGGCATGTGTATCCAACCATGAAACCATCACAACAATCAGGATAATGAATGTTTCCATTACTCCCAAAAGTTTTCTCAAGCCCCTCTGTGACACAGCTCTTTCTCCAACTTTGTTCTCCTTTCGGTCACTATAGATTAATTTTCATGATTTAAGACTTTACATAGATGGAAATACACATTAGATACCTTTTTAAAATCTGTCTTCTTAAAATGTAACATAGTGATTTTGAAGGGGTTATGGGTATCAATAGATTGTTTTCTTTTTGTTGCAAAGTAGTATTCCACTGGATAGGTATATCATAATTTGTTTATACATTAACCAACTATAGGATTTTTTTAAAGATTTTATTTATTGTTTATTTGACAGACAGAGATCACAAGTAGGCAGAGTGGCAGCCAGAGAGAGAGGAGGGGAAGCAGGCTCCCTGCTGAGCAGAGAGCCCGATGAGGGGCTTGATCCCAAGACCCTGGGATCATGACCTGAGCCGAAGGCAGAGGCTTTAACCCACTGAGCCACCCAGGCGCCCCACAACTGAAGGATATTAAGGTTGTTTCCAGCATTGTGTTATTACAAATGGTTGTTATGAACATCAAGGTACAAAATTTTATATGGACATATGTTCTTGTCTTTGGCTTTCTGGGACAAATGCTAAGAAACAGAAAGGCTATGTGACATGGTACATGCCTGGTAAAGTTTTTATGAAACTGCCAAATGTTTTCCAAAGGGATTGTAACATTTTGTATTCCCACCAGCAATGTGCAAAAATTATTTGCCTCATATTCTCACCAATAATTAGCATAGTGAGAAAATTTAACTTTAGCTTTCTAGTGGGTGTGTAGTATCTCACTGTGATTAATATTTACATTTCCTTGATGATTATTGATGCAGAACATCTTTTCAATAGACCTATTGCCTATTGATAAATTTATTTTCGTGCAGTATCTAATTGTTGCCTGTTTTCTTTTTCAACAATTTCTCGTCTTTTTATAATTAAGCCACAAGTATTCTTTATACATACAGACACAAGCCCTTTCTTTGATAAATGTGTTGCAAATATGTTTTCTGAGTCTATAACTTGTCTGTTTATTTTCTTAATAAGGTCTTTGTAGGGCAATTTTTTATTAATTTTGGTGAAATCAATGGCAATGGAAAGATGTAGTCAGAATAAATTACCTGAATTCTGACCTTTTAGTTATTAGTTGCTGAAAGATGGGTTATAATGGCCACCTACAGAGGTAGATGAGCCACACCCCCCAACTAAAATTGGTTTGGATATGGACACTGATGGTATGGTTTATTAATTAAATAACTGAGGTCTCCGAGGGGATCAGCATAGGTATCTCAAACAAATCCAAAATGTCTTGAGAGACCAACAAAAGGAGAGTGGCTTTAATTTTTAATTTGGTTGGGGCCAGGACCCAAGGTGAGAGTTCCCACAGGTGAGCAGGGGCTTCTTTGATTTGAGTCTCTGGATGGTCGAAAGGAGGAAATATCCAAGCTTTCTTATCAGCTTGCCCAAAATGTGGGGCACAAGGGGAAAAGAAAGGAGTGAGGTTTAAAAGCTATCAGCAAACACAAAAATGATGTCACAGTCTTCATCACATAAATGCTAGTATTTTTTCCATGACTGCAATTGACTGTGTCTCCATTTTTCTCTCAATTTGTTGTATGTTGAGCCTCTATTTTTAGGTGCATAACCTCTGATAATTTTTATGTCTTCTTAATTATAAAATGTCCTTTTAATCTCTCCTAGTACTCTGTGAAGTTTATTTTTTCTGATCTCAAAATATTGAATTTTATTATGCTTACCATTTGTCTGCATGATATAGTTTTTTTTCTGTCCATTTAATTTCAACCTATTGTTGTCTTTATATTCACAATATGTTTCTTGTGAACATCATATAGTAGAGTCCCAATTTTTCCCTACAACCTACTCATCTTTGTTTTACAATAGAAGTATTTATTAGTATTCAATAAAATTGAATGTAATTAAGGAGATGCTTGAAGTATGTTTACAATATATTTATGGCTTTTTTTCAATATGTTTTTGCTCCTCTGTCCTCTCCTTTTTCTTTCTTTTGAACTATTTAATTTTTTTTTAATTCAGTTTAACTTAGATACTGGCTTTTTGGCTGTATCTCTTTACAGTGTATGTGTATGAATGCTTGTGCATGTGTATATATGTGTGTGTGTGAGAGAAAGAGACAGAGACAGAGAGATTGCTTCAAGTATTAAAATATGTATGCATAGTACCTTTCATTGTCTTGTAAAGTCAATATTATTAAAACTCACATAAATTGTAGAAATCCTGAAATCTGGGAACCTCTACCTCCCTTCCCTTTGATTTTTATTTATTGTTGTCAAATATGCCACATTTACACAGACTGAAAATCTCACTAGGTTATGTTATCATTTTTGCTTTAAATAGTCATACTTATTTTTAAAGAATTTAGGAGGTTAAAAGTTAGTATTCCATATTAACCCGACCTCTTTATCATTTCTGTTGTTTCTCTTGATTCCTGAGATTCAAGTTTTCCTCAGTATCACATGTCCTTCAATTGAAGGACATCCTTTAGCAACTCTTACTGAACAGGTCTAATGTACACCTATTTTTAATTTTCTATTATCTCAGAATGTCTTCATTTTGCTTTCATTCCTGAAGTATTCTTAGTGGGAACAAATCATGGATTGACAGCACTTGTATTTCCAATTTTAACGTTTTTTTCTACTGTCATCTTACATCCATGTTTTGGGATGGCAAATCCAAGATCATTGGAATCATTGTTCCTCTGTATGTAATAATCCATTTATTTTCTAACTGTTTTTAACATTTTTTCCTTTGTTTTTGATTTTCAGTAGCTTGATTGCATGCATTTATTCACAGTTTTCTTTGAGTTTATCATGTTGGGAATTCTTTGAACTTTTTTAATTTGTAAATTTACACCTTTCACAAAATTCAAGACATTTTTATCCATTGTCTCTTCAAATATATTTTCTTCCTCAATATTTTTCTTCTCAGAGTTCCTTCAGGGACTCCACAAATACATTCATTAGACATTCTGATATTGCCTCACAGGTGTTTGAGCCTAGGTTCAACCTAAAATTTTCTTTCTCTGCTTTTCAGAAAGGACCATTTTTACCAATCTACCTTCATCTTCCTCATTTTCCTGGCATTCTGTATTGAGTACATCCTGTGAGTTTTTTATTTTTTATATTCTATTTTTCAGTTCCAAAATTTCCATTTGATTTATTTTTATAGTTTTTATTTTTGTGCTAAATATGCCTATCTTTTCACTTACTTTAAGGATGTTTTTCCTTTACCTCATGACGTATACTTATGTTAGCTTCTATAAAAATTCAATCTGATAATTCTAGCTTTTGAGTCATCTTTGATTTTTTTTTTTTCTTTTGGGATTTGGGGATTTGGACATATTTTTTTTTCTTGTTCTTTGCCTGATAGGTAGTATTGGAATGCATCCTGGATGTTGCAAATATTACATTTTGCAGATTCTTGAGTCCTGTTATCACCCTCTAGAGATTGTGGATATTTTTATTTTAGCCACTAATCAATCTATGTTCAGACTGTAATTTCTGCCCCTTCTCCTCTAAACCGTATCAATTCAAATTTCATTCACTATGCCAATTTCAACCTGTCCATGACTCCTAGTTAAGGGTCATTCTGAGTCTTTAGAACTCAGTTCATTTCTCAAACTTTTATGACAGGCTTAGGACTGCCCCACACATTCATAGTTCACAGGTTAAGTTGTGTGCTTATTCCAGAATTAACATATCTTCTTGTCTGGATCTGAGACCTCAGGATTCTTCTCTTTCTTCTGGTTCCCATGATTTGAGTCCCCTTTCCTTCCCCTTTTGTCCAAAAAGACATGATTTATTTGGAGTTTCAGTCATGGGTAAAAGGAAAAATAGAGGGAAACTCAACCTCACGTTGATTGCTTCTCCAAATTTTATCTTCTGTCCAAAAGCCTCATATTTTTGTTTAGTTATTGGTATCCTCAGGTACTTGTTGTTTGTTTTTTAAACAGTTTGTCTAGAGATTTCTGTTGGTATTGATGGGACAATTTGTGTGGACTTACCCCATCAAGCCCCAAATGGGTCTTTCCAATGTTACTTTTGTTATAAATAATTAGTACATATAACATTTGCCTCTGATTATACATGCTATTTTGTGATTTTGAATTTTGTATCTCTGTAAATATTAGAGAATAAAAGATTTATATTCATCTCTTCATTTAGCTAAACATATTAGTATCTTCAAGTCATCTATCCTATCCAAATTGTTTCTTCTGGATGTTTATCTTATTTCACTTTAATTTTCTCTTTTAATTACATATAGGACATTCTAGGCAAAAAGAAATGATGAGGGCCTCAAAGTGTCTAGCTTTCACTGTAAGTTAGTAACAATGAGTTTATTGCATATTCTTGAGAAAGTCTTACTAATTTAAATGTGACCTTCTTTCTTTCTTTAACTTAATAATAGGTTCTCCCTAGATATACCAAATGACAATCCACTCTTAAATATCCAGGTTTATGGAAACATTCAGCGGAAACACTGCAAAACAGAAAGCATGCATGAGAAGAATGGAGATTCTGAGACACCGATAGAGTCATGATCCTGACTAATCTTAAATAGATATCAAATTTCTTTCATTTAAAAAAAAATGTTTATTTTACATATGTGCACATAACTAACTGTGATGCTTGAGGCCATCAGAATCTCAGCTTCTTGTTTGAAGGTTAATTTTAATAAGGCCCTGTGGGTACCTGGCCCCATGTCAATTTGCATGGCTGACTAAATCTTCCTATACACATCTCTTGATAAACAATTTCAAGGTTTCTCAGCCTGTATAGCCACAATAATTAACCTAAAATTTTTGTTGTCATATAACTCCATATTAGCTAAGGAGACAGGGAAACATCTGGACCCCATCATCTATAAAATAACTCTTCATATGATGAAATTTCTATTGTTTTCCTCAAACAATTTCTTCTCCAGATTAAGAAATGTCAGTTTCTTTCTTCATGCTCCCAGTTTTTTCAATACTTTTCTCATGTTCATTTTTTCCACCACTGGATCCCTCTTATTGATTGTTGAAGCACCCTGTTGTTCTGGGTTTGTGTAATTCTGACACAATTTTAATCTTTTAAATTGGCCCCAGCTAATGCTTCACATATTCAGGAATTTTTGTATCTCTAGTTTTTATAGGTTATGCTCCTGTTTATGTATCTACTAAAATGTTCCCTCCCCTCTTCTTTTTCTCAACAGAAAGAAGTCAATTAAGATGACAGAACTACATTGCTGTTTAAAATATTATTATAGTATCCAAATCATCTTGTGACTACTCAAAAGAAAGAAGGAAAGGAGTAGTCATGATAGAAAATAATGACCTCACTAGTTTGATTAAATACATGCCAAGCTGACTGAAATGCATGACATAGAATCTATGTTTTGAATTTCCTTCTCTCTCTGTTAAGGAAACTTTTGAATTTAGCAGGAGTTCCTCATAAGGAGATCTACTCCTATAAGGAGGGAATTGGGCTGTTTATAAATAGCTACTGAATAGGTACAGCTTCAAAACAGCTAGTCACAGTAAATTAAAAAAAAATCTGAATGGTTACACATTCTGGCTCATGGCTGAAACATAAGCAACAGTGAGGCAGAATCAAGTCTGTTAACTCCACAATGCAGGCCAGAAGAATACTTTTTTTGCCGGAGACATATACATAATTGTGGCAAATGGTTTTATACAAATATCTGGCTTAGAATCCTCTCCCACTTTAATTTGAGGACATAGCCTGAAATGAAATTTGGTGTCAACAGGGTTGTTACATCCATGAAAGTCCAATATTAATATTTGAATCATTACAGTCTCCAGGATGCCATAACCGGGAAAATATAAGTACTTCAACAAGCTGAGATTCTTTAAACCTACAAAAACCTGAGCTGATACTGCCATCTTAATTGACCTCTTCCAAGAACTGAGGGAGAAAGAAAACAGCTTAAGTGTAAGTCAAGTCAGAATGTTAACCCAGGCTTAGTTTTAACTGTAAGTTGCTAATTTTAATTATACAGAGACCATTTCATTACTTCATCTTGTCCATGTTATTTTCCCTCACAATTATATTTTGTACCTTCATTGAACACATCAATTCAATGTGATTCACTATTGAAAAAAATCTCTTCCAAATGATAGTAATTTGAGTAACTTGAGAATAGCCCCACAATTGGAAAAGTTTTGTGTTTCTGCCTTTCAGAAGTAGAAACTGCTAGAGATAATTGTATAGGTTTTCAATTTATTAATTTATCACAACAATGACTTTAGGCTATTAATTATCCAACTATAAGATAATTTTATATTATTTAGATTCAACATTTGAAATTACGATACGTAAAAAAATAACGAAATCCTTACTGATCAGAATCAGTCAGTGAGATCTTTGAGGGCAAAGGCTATGTATTTTTGACTTCTGCATTTCCAGTATTCACTATGTGCCTGAGGCAATGTAGAAGATGCCACCTAAGTGACTAGTAAGTGACTGTGTAAGCATGATATTTTCTTCTGTAAAAAATAATACTTTGAATTTAGTTAGATCTAAAAGAGTAATTAGGCATAGAAAATAAACTATATATTCAAGGTCCCTTGCAAAATAATTCCTTTTCTTCCTACAGTGTAATGCCTAATGTTTTTTTTTCCCTATAGTACAATTTGAACTCAGCCCAATGACTGTAGCTCTTACTGTTTTAACCCATTGTAATTAATTTATTTTTAAAGACTTTATTTTTTTTTAATTTATTTGACAGAGAGAGAGAGATCTCAAGTAGGCAGAGAAGCAGGCAGAGAGAGAGGGGAAAGCAGGCTCCCCGCTGAGCAGAGAGCCCAATACGGGGTTAGATCCCAGAACCCTGAGATCATGACCTGAGCTGAAGGCAGAATTTCAACCCACTGAGCCACCCAGGCACCCCCTACCCATTGTACTTAATTTCTAATGTAGCCTAACTTTGACATAAATGTAATGAGGATAAATGACAAGGACCCAAAGAATCCAACTGAATGGAGAAGTTATTCCCATGAGAGTTACTTTCTTTCAGTTCCCCTTCATTTCCTTCCTCACTCTTGCCTCTCTACTTCCTTAGAGACTACCTTTTATGTATTTGATAAACTCAAACTGTTCAGCCAAAAAAATCAGTTACTCCAACTAGGTTGCCTTCTCAAGAAGCACCATAAAAATGTCCTCTAGAAAAGACTTCTGCAGCAGTCTTATACTTGGCAATGAACAGAGGGAGGGAAATCTTAGGTAGTAAGGAGTTATGAAGTTGAAAGCTAAACCATTCTTCTTTCTTTAGAAGAATTCAACCCTATGGAAGAACATCAGTGACACTTTCAAACAGTATGCTTCTACTGCAATAGAAGACACTGGGAAATACAAAAGTCTTTTAGTTGGTGTTTATGTTCCATTATTAATATGATTCAAACACAAAAATCGGTCTTCATTTGGCATCTTGCCTTATGGAGAGGACTAACAATTTCTTGATACTTATAAGATACAGATACCACTGTGACTGGTCGAGTGCTAGAGACAGATGATTATATAGGAATTGTTATTGAATAAAGAGACACAGATTTAGCTTTAGAGAAGCTCATGGAGGGAAAGAGAAGCAAGATTTTTGGTGATTCTAGTACTCCTTAGAGACATGAAAGAAAAGAAAATGTGTCAACCAAGAACAATCAGTCTAACACAAGTCTCTTTCATAGCTCTCCCCTCTGTTATCTCAAGATTTTTGCTTTAGTAACCTGTTTAGAACCATGTCAATTATTGGCAGGTTTATGTGAAGATATTCATGTTAGGGGAGAGATATGATAAAGGTTCCTATGAGCCTCTCTTCCATGTCACTTATTTGGAAAGTCTCTTCACTGCTGAGTTAGTCAATATTTGCTTTTTCTCCTAAGCTATTGCTGTAGCTGTGATGAAGTGTTCTTGAATTATGCTATACAGAGTAGAATATTGATACCATAATTGGTAACACTTTAATCTATTATCATCCCAAATATCATTTTTGGAGATTCAGCCATGTCTTTAACTAGTGCCTTCTTCCAAAAAGAGAATCATATGAAACTCCAAAGCATTACATGTCTACATCTGAGCTTTGCTGTAGATTTCTAATCTCCTCCAAGAACATGAATAAATGGTGATCACATGAAACAGTCTGATTCAGACTCTCTAGCCAGGGATCAGGATTTTAGGAAGGCATGACTGCTTACCCTATAACGTCTCTCTCTATCCAGCAAGTCCTGGAAGCCAGAAGTCTGAAAGCAATGTTCTAAAACTATAAGTAGACATTATGGAATATTTACTGTATACCAGGCTCTTTGTTAAAAAAAATTATGTGAATGTTCTCATTTAATCACAGGAAAAGCTTACTGTAGTCTAACAAAGTATACATTAGCATTGTCCCCATTTTACTCATGAAGACACTGAGGCTGAGAGAAGGTAAGTGATACTGTTTGTGATCACAGGTCTGGTATCTATCAGAGCCAGTTTCAGACACAGGCCTGTGTGATCTCAGAGCATAAATTTCTAAATACTGCGCCTACAGGCTTCCCCTTCTCCCTCCACCTCACAACTTCATTCAGACCTCTGAACTTCATTTTTTTCTTAATTATTGCAATAGTCTCTCAAACTTGTTCCTCTTTTCTCACTCTCTCTACTCTTTTATAAAACCAAGTCATCCTCTCAATTGCATGATCTTCCTAAAACACAATCAGTTCATTCTCCTTCTTAAAATACCTTTATGAATCCTTATCACCCACAGAATAAATGTCAAGCTTTTAGCATCTAATTCATTCAATGATTTTCTGGATCCATCAATGAATGGCCAGCATTTCTGAGAAACCTTATTGCTGGTGATCCTTGAACCAAAGCCTTTCACAACTGTGCTTTGGTTGTGGGATAAACACAATTATCTACTGACAGGCCTATGATCTGAGCAGCAGATGGCCTGAGATATCTGCTCAATAGGAGCACTTGAGGTTGCAAACAGAGTCTGAATCAATCCCAGTACATTCTCTCTCCTGATGAGCTTTAACATGGGAAGTGTAGAGAGACATGCCGACAAGTGAGTGACACTAAAACTCAAAGACCTATAAAGAAGGCATTTAGAAGAATCCAAGATATACAGTAGTATATCACAAATAAAGGGAAGCTATGAGCAGGAAGGAGAATACAGTCAAAAGTGGCTTGCTCTGGGCACCTGGGTGGCTCAGTGTGTTAAAGCCTCTGCCTTCAGCTCGGGTCATGATCTCAGAGTCCTGGGATCAAGCCCCACATCGGGCTCTCTGCTCAGCAAGGAGCCTGCTTCCCCTCTCTCTCTCTGCCTGCCTCTCTGCCTACTTGTGATCTCTGTCTGTCAAATAAATAAATAAAATCTTAAAAAAAAAAAAAGAAAGTTGCTTGCTCTGAGGCAAATTGCAAAGACAAAGAGAAGGTGAAATTTAAGAAAGCAGTGGACTATAAAGTCGGCCATGTCTTGAATGTTGCTCAACTTCTTGTGAATCCTAATATGCATCTGGTGGAGATTGGTTTCCCACACTCTCTGACTTCCCTTTGTATTCGTTTTTATTCTTTACTGTATACTTAACCTCAATTGTCTAATACTTTCATTTTAATATTCTCATTTATTCTTATTAATTGAACCTATGCCTACCTGTCCAGATATAACCACTGCTAATCTCAGTCACCAATACTCCACTCATACCTTGAGAATTCTCCTGAACACTGTGTACTCTCTTGTGATATTCATTTGTTGGGATGCCCATTCCATCATCTGTATTCATTTTTGAAATACTGTTCAAAGATGTCCTTTTCCTCTTATCATCTCTTGATACTCTCAGGTATTCTTGCTGTCATACTCCAGAGATACTCTTGATATTACCTTTAGATTGTGAACACTTTGAAGACCCAAAGCATGTCTTCTTCATATGTATATTTTTTAAAAAAAATCAACACAATCCTTATACAATAGGTGCTTAATCAATATTGAAAGAAAGAAGGAAGGAGGGAAGGAAGGAATGAGGGAGGGAGGGAGGAAAGAAATGATACAAGTTACTTATTCAAAATTTTTGAAACACAAAAATGCCTTAATCTGGATTTTCCTCTCCCTTTTTTATGGAGCTGAAGTGGATGAAGTAGAACCTTGAGTATGTTCAACTGTATGAAAATAAATGGAGTATGTCATAAAAGTCAGGTAAACTTCTCAGAGAAAAAAGAAATTGATAAAATTAGAAGTCAAGCACATGTCATTACATGGTCTGAGTCCACTGATTCCAGTGATTTAAGTTTAATCTCTGAGTTCCTAAACAAAAATTTCAGTTAAGTATCCTCTTACATTTTTCTTAGGTCAGAGGATATAGACTTGCAGTAAAGATGTTTTCTTACTTAAACAGACATATCTTACTAGACCAGGCTCACATAAGCAAATTTAGTAGCATTTTTAAGCATGGCTAAAAAAGTCACCTTGCTGATTTTAACTTTTTGCCCACTGGACTGATACTAGCTTCCAAGGTTGTCTAGCTCTGTCTCTTTCCTGGAATCCTAGAAAGATATGTGATGTCCACATTATAATATGTACAAAGAAGTCATAGCTATTGCTCTGAAATGACAGGGCATAAACTGTTCCCACCTTTTTGATTTTTCAGGTCACAAGGCAAATCATAGACTCCTCCTTGACACTGAGAATATAGAAATAGACATTATCTCATGTGCAGACAATATGGTGATACTGTGATCTTCAAACAAACTGACAGTGTTCTGGTCAAATTAGAACATTGATTGCAATTTGTCTTCAAACACAAGAGCTACAATTGACTGTTCTAAAATTAAAAGTATATTTTTGAAAATGGCCAGCGATGAGCAGGAGTTTGGCCCAGTGATCATCGCCCCCTGGTGTTTCACCTGTGGATATGTTATATCATATGGCAAAATAGCCTATGCAGACGGAATTAAATTTATAGAAATTAGGGTGAGGAGATTTTCCTGTATTAGCTGGGTGGGAATCCCATAGACGTTTAAAAGCAGAGAGCCGTATATTCCACAAACTTCTATCTCCTTAAAAAATAAGATAAAAATAAAAGCAGAGAATGTCTTCCCATTGAGGTAAAAAGAGGCAGAAGGATACTGTTCAAGAAGGGATAGGAGAGATTTGAAGCACGTAAGAGACTCAAGTGATCACTGCTGACTTTAAAGTTACTGAGGACACAGGGCAAGGAATGTAGATAGACTCTAGAAGTTTGGAAGAAATACTGGATTTACAGCAGGGAAATAGAGACTTACCTCAAACATACAACAGCTTACAACTGAATTCTGTGGATAACCTGAAAAAGCCCTGAGAACCTCCAGAAAGGAATGTAATACTGCTGACACTTTGATTTTGGATTTGTGATACTAGGAGCAGAGTCTAGTAGAGTTCAATGAACTTCCAACAATAAATAGGTTTAAGCTGTTAAGTTGTAGTAATTTAAAATGCATACATGATCATATGTATTTTTGTGAGTTATAGTCCATGATCCTTTACCGCAAGTGAACTATCAAATGACTTGGTGCATCTTTTCCAATCATTTTAACTTGTTTTAAATGGTTTATGTGCATTTACAGAGGCTTGCTTTTAAAATTTTGTTATCGTTGTGTGTTGTTGTTAAATGTCTAAGGTAGGCATTTGGTTATGCGTGTTTTAAAATTTTCCAAGTTAAAAAATCATGATGGTCATCCTCTGTGACTTGAAATTTAGGGATACAAATGTTTATCCAGCTCTTTTTTATTTCTTTGAAAGAGGATCTTATCTCTGTGCCCCAAACTTCCTTGGCACATCTCCAAGTGGAGGTCACTGGGTCTTCCATTAAGGCATATGTCATCATTAGGCTCCTTACATTCCTGCACTGATGCCACATCAACTTCTAGTATGGATTGTTGATGAAGCAGATGGATCTGTCCTTGATATGTAGCTTAATGTAAAAGCTACACTACAAGTAACTCTTCAGGGATTTTGACCTCAAACTCCCTGCTGATCCATACTCACTAAAAAAAATACAGTGAGAGAAACACTATTTGTCAAAAACTAATCAAGGGATAGGCAAATTATCCATTCTTTTAGATAATCCAAAACCCTATTTCTTGATTTACTCATTAATTAATTGAAGTTTATTTTTTATTGAAAATATGCAATGAGGCAAACACTGCTTTAGTCATTGAGGTCTGTCAGTGAATAGAACACACAAATTCCCTGCCTTCATAGAGCATACAACCTAGAAAATAAACAAATATGCTAAAAAGCCATATTAGTTAATGCTAAGTCTTCTGATAAAGAATAAAATAGGGTAGGAGAAGAGAGTGTGGTGGCACGGGAACTGAGTACTCAAGCAAGGCCTATCTGAAAATGTGGTTTTTGATCAGAGATCTGATTGTAGGCCATATAGTTTACTAGGTAAAGAACAAAGAAAATATCAAGTAGAACAGAAAGTACAAAAGCCCTGAGGTGGGACAATGCTTGGCAAGTACAAGAAACATAAACACTGTCAGCAGAGCTGCGGTAAATTGAGCTTGGGGACAAGGTTAAGGAGAATACCGAAAGCTCTGTCATGTAGGACTATATCGTCCAGGGGAAGAAACCTGGGTTCTATTTAAAATTTGAAGGAAACCAGGGCACCTAGGTGGCTCAGTTAGTTGAGCATCCAGCACTCAATTTCAACTTAGGTCATGATCTCAGGGTAGTGAGACTGAGTCCTGTGTAGGGCCCCATGCTCAACAGGTAAGTCTGCTTGGGATTCTCTCTCTCCCTCTCCATCTGCCCCTCCCCCCACTCACATATACCCTCTCTTTCTCTCTCTCTCATAAATAAATAATTTTTTTAAAAAAAATATATATAAAAGAACTTGATGGAAGCCATTGGAAAGTTTTAAGCAAAGTAGTAACATGATC
This sequence comes from Mellivora capensis, assembly GCA_004024625.1. Classification (NCBI taxonomy): domain Eukaryota; kingdom Metazoa; phylum Chordata; class Mammalia; order Carnivora; family Mustelidae; genus Mellivora; species Mellivora capensis. The sequence goes on from PISX010000619.1 coordinate 80,768, forward strand.
TGAGTTATGTCAGATCAAAGTGATTCGACTACTAAATAGAGAATAAATATAATGAGATGCAAAGTGATCGTGTTCTTAAAAAGAGATAATGGTTGCTTAGTCCATGGCTGTGGCAGTAAAGTGGTTCAATTGAGAAGTGGTTCAATTGAAGACATCTCCTAGGAAGGTATAATAAAAATCTTTAGTGTGTAATATGAATGGAAGAGAGGAATAAGGATAACTCTGAGATTATTGACCTTAACAACTGAAATAATGAAATTCATTTTTCCTGAGTAGGTGACCTTAGGGAAAATGGGGGTAAAACCATTTTTGTTTTCTTTTTTGGCATGTTAAATTTGAGATGTTTACTGAGCATGAGATGTTGAATCAGGAGCTCAAGGGAGAAGCATGTGATAGATATATTTTAGGGTAGTCCTTCAAAAGATGATATTTAAAGTCATCAGGTTGGATGAGATCACCAAAGGAGTGGCATTCGACAGAGAAAAAGAGAATTTCAATGGTCAAGTCCTTTAAGGAAGAACCAACAAAGCAGTCAGACGAAGAGTGGCTACATCTGTAGCATGTTGATATTACACGGACGCATTCTCTGTGAACTGAGCTTTAGTGTTATGTTATTAGTGTCCATTGGCTGAATTTCCTGTGCTCTTTATAAGACCCCAGGAAAGTTCCTTCTGGTCCTACAATCATGTATCATTGTGTTTCTCCTAAGAAACCCTCTTCTCATATTATAGAAACCAAGTGACAAAATAGTTTGAAACTCCCCTTTGACATTTGGTTCCCAAAACAGTCTCATGTCGTACACAGCCCTAGAAAATGTTAAACACCTTAAAGAACACATTTTGAGTACCAATCTCACTTCTGCCTCCACCTCATCTTTCTTTCTGTTATTTTACCTTTGTTCTATTCCCTAAACCCTATAATCTTTCATTTTACCTTATTACACTGCAATTTAACACATTTATATAAATTACATTACTTCCTTTCTGGAATGAATCAAGACAATGATAGAGTTATAGATAGTACGGGCTTTATAGATAGATAGTCATAGACGAGTAGATAGATTTAAACACATGAAGAGCCATGTGTTTCCGGGACATTTTGAAGCACCTGTGCTGTTGGGCACAGCCTTGCAACAGAATGCCCACAGGCCGGGATCCCTGACTGATGAAGAAAGTCACCTCAGGCCTGGAGGAGTATCCCTAGCATCACAGCAAGACGAATGCAAGTAAGAGTCCCTCTTTCTTATACAATTATCCACTTGCCTCTATTTACTCTATCCATACGGAAATATGGAAACGAGGCTGAAATAAACATCAGGGAGGTTTCTATAGTGAGTTTAGCTTCCCCTGAGCCATGTGCAAATGAGCTTATTTTACACACATATATTTATATAAAATCTGCTGTCATAATAGACATTGGTCAAAATGCTTTTGTCTGTTTCAAAACAAAAGTCGTATGTGCACTCTACCAAAAAGTTCTAACAGCTATTTTTCACTGTATGTTCAAACAAACAAAAGAGACAAAAAAAGAAACTAAAGATTATTTTTAACGATAACGGGCCAAAACCTCACCTCAGAAATATGCACGCACACTGGATTGTGTACATGTTGGAGGGAAGCTCTTTGCCACTTGAAGTCAAATTACTTTTCAAACGAATGCCATCGAGACTTAAGTCAGGACAATCCTCCATCTGGCCTCGTCTATATTACGGTAAAGTAGGGCTGGAGAGTTAGGATTTTTACAAACATCTTTGATTTCCACTAAGTTTCTGGCATCATTCACTTCAATAAGGCCTTAGTCATCCATCCCTTAAACCTTCCCAATTATAAGGTACACATTTCTCACAATGGGCAAGAGGGGAGGAGAGAGGTAAGGATCATATCTGACTCTCACTCCTCACATAAGTTAAATGCCACTTAACCCATATGGAAATATTCAAAGGTACTGGCTGATCAAATCATGTATCCAACAGATGGGGAAGAATTCAGAATGTCATAAACTTGGAGTAATCTTTTTAGAACAATTTGAGGATAAACATTTGTGTTTCTTGACCAGGTAGTTCAGGTCATCATCATGTTAGGGTGCTTCAAGCCATGTCCCTCTTTGGAAGCAGAAGTAGTTTATCCTTGAAAGCATCTGTCACACTGCACAAATCCTTGCTATACACAAGTAGCTTGGGGGAAGTATTTCCTGAGGTCTGACATGGACGAGGCACCCTTTCGATGATACATTTTTAGACAGAGAGAACCAGCCTCAACAAACCACCTTCTGGCCAGGAGGACTGAGGACACACCTACCACCCCGAGCCTTATTTCCACGCCCAGCGATGATAATAACTTTAAGAACTGGGAATTATAAAGCTTGCTTGGCAGCCTTCTCGTATTGTAAGTGATAAATCAAACTTGGGGTGCTTGCCAGCAAAAAGTCCTTTCTCATCTGAGTAAATATATGAGGGTGGATATGACACAGGCAAAGCAATTTGGTTTGAATATCACGATGGGTGCAATGGGCGGGCTTTTGTATTGCTTTATTGCCTTCCTCATTTTGGGATTGTGGCTCTGGGTCTTCTGTTCACAGTGTCTGTTGGCTTTTCCCTTTTGTAGCAGATTCTCTTACTTTTCTTTTCTTCTCTTATGCTAACCCATGACCAGTAAAACTGAGAGAAGCATTTTCTAAGCGTATCTCCAATCAGCCATTCCTCTGGATACTGTAGAAGATCAGAAACGCGAAGCAATGTTTTTCAACCCTGATTTCACAAGTGTGAAAATCCCCGCATCTCTTCCCCTTTACATGGAGCTCTCATTTGGGTGCCGATAGTTTGCATTCTTAAATGCCACCTGTTGAAAATAAAAGTCTCATGACTTCTGCAAATTTTGGTTCACCCTGGTTTAGCCTTACACAGCAGTCTAATTTCACGGTGCTTAGCAATTACTTTTATTACTTACTCCACCCAGCAGCCCTGCGATGTGAGGAACTTCACCTCCCTTCCTCTGTCTCGATCTGTCCCTCTCATTCTTTTTTACTTTCTCCCGCTCTCTGGTTTTAACGTACACCAACACACATGCACCCATTCATTACCACGTGGATTAATTCAGCGAGTCTCTACATGTGTCCCAAAATATTCCATATAACTCAAAATAGCAAGTATGTGAAAAGATAGTTATTCTCTGTGCCAATGGGAGCAGCTGAGGCACAGAGAAAGAAACCTATTTCCCCAATTAGAGATTTGTTGTTTAAGCAAACAAATTCCATCGGAAGTCAGGATGCTTCCAGTCCTAGCTGTGGGGCTGTGAGCAACTCGGTGGTTTCTCTGCCAGCCTCAGTTTGCTCTTGGTTAAAATGAGGCAAGTGGATGAGTTCCACGGGGTTTCCCACGCATATGGTTGTATAGTTATGTTTTTCTAGAGGCGCATGTGAAGTAAGTGAGGGATTTGTTTGGAGATTCAATTTGCCAGCCAGACTCAGCGTTATTCCTATAAATCACATGCTCTTGGATAATGAAGAGAAAGAGGGGAAGAGGGACAAGTTTGGATGTCCCCAAACCTGCTTTGTATACTTAATACACATACTTTACGGAAAAGTTAACTCGGTTAAAAGCATTTCTTTTAAGTGAAGATTGATTTCTTCCTGTTATTGTTGAAGATCTGTTTTCTGCGGTCATTTGGTAAATAAATCGCTTTCAAAGGGAAACAGATAGCAGCGTTCTGTTTTTCTGCTGCAGAGTTTAGATGTTCAATTTCAGCCACACCATGTACTAACCACTCACTGCTTTATATGGGGCTGGGGAACCCAGAATTCTTGAAAGAGGCAGGGCAGGATGTCTTTTTCTATCGCTCACTGAGTCACAGAAGACAAATGCCTTTTCAGGAGTTTAGTAGTTGTGATTTCAGTCAAGTTCCCGTGGCTCTCCACCACTTCTGCAAACACAAATGAAGAAGCAGCTACAGGGGCTGTGTGGGTTCTGATAAAATACATCCCAATTAAGTGCTGAAAGTGGCCTTTGCAGTGAATGCAAAAAACTTTACTGTGTCACTGAAACTCACTGCCTACTGGGAGCAGCACATCTTAAGAGACGGGCCAGAACCCCCAAACACACACCCTCTCTCCCTGCCCAGCTAGCAGTGCAGTATACTTGAATTTAATTACAGTCTTTTTCTTTTAGCATCTCTGCCCCCCGGGCAGCAACCTCTGTGTCTCTGGAAAGGCAGGCCTTACAGGGAGCATGCTCCTTAGGCAAGCCCTGTGACGAGATTGTGTTTCGGTTCCAAAGGGTTAATCCCAAAGTGAATTCTTCGCATGTGTAATTTAATACTTCATAACTGCTGAAAATTGGAGTCCACATAATTTATTTTCTTTGGTCGGGCACATTTGCCTCATGCTTGGCTGGGGCTGACTTCAGAGAGACACACCTAAAGCTCTCAAGTGTCCCAAGTGGCCCATGTCAGTTGTGCAGAAGGATTGTGGTACTTGGCCAGAGCCCAAGGATTAGGTGTTCCTGAGAAGGTTTTTTTGGCTCTACAAAGCCCTCGGATGTCATGGGAATAGGCTGCACTCCCTTTTCCCCCTTGAAGGCCACATATCAACAGGGTATCTAACCACTCAGAGACAGGCTTTACACAAAGGTATACATTAAAATAAATAGAACATGCAACCAGAAAGAACCGAAAGAGAGGGAGGAATTGCTAAGTGGGGACAGGAAACAATTGCTTCATTGTTGAGTCTGGGATCTTAGAACTGCAGAGTGCAGCGCCACCTACAGGACTCGTCGGAAAGCTGGCGCTCCGGCTTGAAGGCCAGAGAGGCAGAACCTCACATGCCATTTTTATCCGGCTCGCTTTGCACGGGCTTCACCTAACTCACAAAAATCGTACTTTTTATTGAAAAATAATTGTCCCTCTTTGATGAGAGGGATTGAGAGAGCGACACAGAGATAATAAGTAAGAGGGGAAAGCTGTTCAAGGGTGCTTTCATTTAGCTCCTTTCTCTTACTTTGGCAGTAAATATTCTTCTCATCCTTGCAATACTCATTTAATCTCTTTCTTTCCTTTTCAACAACTTCCTCTCATTTGGTTTCCTCTCATTATTCCTCGGTTTGGGAGGGGGCATGTGTATTTTCCCCATTCAGACAAAATAGAAGGCTGTGTTTGTTTGAACACCCTTCTTGTACTTCCTGGCAAGCTTTTCACTTTAAAGAAGGTTCAGGTTTTTAGGCTTAAAAGAGCTGAACAGCTTTAAAGTAATAATTAAAGCCAACTCGGTATGTGCACATTTTCCTCTTTTTGTGCCCCCTTTATTTCAAAACCTCGCCTGCCAACGCAGTGGCTGCTGTCTAATGCTATTTCAACAGGAGACCTGGGTTTCAGGACAAGATCCAGGCCATAGGGGAGACTTGATGGCTCGGGGAATTAGTAATGGGATTTGGAGCCCTTCATTTCTAGGTCACTGGTTTGAATAGAGCCCAGGTCAGTAATGACTGAAAGTTGTTACCACCCGATGCCTGCTCTTCCCACACTGATCTGAGGTTGCCCGCCGCTCCGTCCCTGAGTGCCTGTGGCACATCTGCGCTAATGGCATTCATTGACAAGTTGGCTGTTAGAACTTAGGCCTAAATGCGAGGCAGACCACCTCCGCCGTGTGCAGAAACAGTGTCCACGCTCTGTCTGGGCTGCCGCTTCAGGGGATAATGCAGAGAGAGAGAGAGAGAGTTAGAAAGCTGTCTTGCTTTTCTCTGATTCTGGGGCCTGGGTGCCTCTCCCCCCACCTCCCAGAACCCTAAATCTCCTAGGCATTGTATCCTCAACCACTCAAAGGTCAAGTCCACAGAGAAGGACTAACAGGCCACAGAGGACCAAGTTGTTAAATGCTCCAAATGTGTGTGTTCTGAGGAGACTGATTTAAAAGACCTGAACTGGGAGTTGCTTTTTTTCCCCTTCTTTCTTCAATTTCTAGTGCCCCATAATCACGGCCCTTTTAAAATAACGCTTCCTGGATCCCAAATCTGTGCTTACTGAAGTCTAGGGGAAAGGGGAGTATTTTCTGAGCTTATATTAGTAGAGGGTGTGAAAAAGTAATTACAGCTTCATTTCTTTTCTGTTTTATAAGAGGAGAAATGCTTGTTGCAAGAGAATCAAGAGAGGAGTGGAGACTAGAAATTCAAGGACAATATGCTAGTGTGCAGTCAGGTCCGGTTCAGCACAGCCCCTCTCCTCATCCAGAGTGCCTTGCTGGTGCAGCTCACTGTTTAAAGAGAGGGGAGGAGCCGGCCTCCCTGTGGGGGGGGGTTGCTGCTCAGAGAACTGCCTCTCCCAGCCTGTGCCTACACTGGCCAGGGCCCAACACAGAGGGACCTGGCTCTCCCTCCCTCTAAGGCTTCGGCTTCCCTTCCCTAGGTGGAGGGGATGCCCATCCCCAGGAACGCATCACATACTTAGGACTGATGACGAAATTCCCATCGTAATGACCCATTTATATAAGGCTTATGTTTAGGTTTCCTTTTTAGACAAGTGGGTTTTAATAGCATTGATTTTTAGTGATAAACCAATTACAGGTGCTTACCACATTGCAAAGATACCGGATAAGAAGTTCTAACTCAAGAGTTCAGAAAACATAGCATGTTGTTCTCATTTGTTTCTGATTTACTACTGCTCTCTCTACTTTCATTCCTCCTGGATGGCATCGTTTTTGCTTTACTTGTTTTTCATTTTTATGTTTGTTTGTTTTTCATTTTGCTTCCAAGACTTTTTGCCTGCTTTTATTATTTCATTTTTGTTTTCTTTAGGAAACACTATCTTCTACATTTTTGCTGGGAAGACCGAAGAGCACGGTGGCCGATGTAAAGCCTTTTATTTTATTTACGTATTTCTCCACTGTGAGCCTTCAGGCCACCAAGCTCCACTCCCGACTTCGGGGGCAGTCTGATTTCCCAGAGGGTCCCGATCCTTGTGCGGTCCCCACGGCCCACACCACCTGCAGGACGTGAGCCAGTGGTTCGTTGTGTGCCCTCTGTTTTCTGCCCTTTCTTTGAGGAATCCAAATGGTAACTAACTCTACTATCTGAGAATCATAGCATCATAGAGTTGGAGGAAACCATAAAGCTCAGCTTCTACATCGACTTCTCTCAAGACGGAGGCCCGAGTTCGGCTTGAATACCCCCGAAGTGGGGCTCCTTCTCTTTCAGACAGCCTGTTCCTGATTTATTGAAGATCACATGCAAATCAGGAAATGGGGCGACAGCAGTAAAAAAGACTGCCTTTATGACGCTTGGAATCAAGTGAAAGGTGGCAGAATATGCAATCCCAAGTCTGGCACATTGATGATTTTGAACTACAGGCACTTGAAAAGCAAATCCAGGGAGAGGATGTCTCTAAACTTACCCATCTGCTAAAGACAACTCCTCCAGAAGGAACTCAGTTGCCCTAAGTTCCTCCCCAGGACTTTCCTCCACCAGAAAAGACTGACATTTGTCACAGGACAGGAGACAAGAAGTCAACACTTCACTCTGATGAGCTTTGTCACAAACTATTGCATCTCTCACCTGTTCTTCTTGGGCGCATTCATTTTTCCTAAAAATCATTTGTCCTCCCCTAAGAGTCCTATACGCCCCCTTCTTTTTCCCTATTAAGATGGGATGTAAGCCTGAGTTTTAAACTACTCTAACCTGGTGTCTTCCACGTATACTTGAGGTATACATGTTAATAAACTTGCATGTTTTTCTCTTGTCAATCTCTCTTTTATTAAAGGGGTCTGAGCCAAGAACTGAGAAGGGTAGAAGGAAAGTTATCTTTCTTCCCCAACACAATGATAGAAAAAGAATCAGTGAGTAATTGCAAAGGTGCCAGATGTTGATCAGCTTTGACTGCTACCATCTTTCCTAGATTGAACCAAAGTCCACATGCCATTAACACCCACTCATGTCCTCATTTGACTGCTGAAATTTCACCTACTCTACTTTGTTTACATGATGGCTCTTGGAGACAAGTGATTTACTGCACACCACGGGGATTCTATTTCTTTGACTTTTACAGTCCAGAGACCTTGGCAGGAGTTGGCTGGTCCACAAATGCATGGATCCATCAAGAATACCAGTTTTATTCATGGTAGCAGAACTTTAGACTTAGAGGAAAACATCGTACACCTGAAGCTGCAGTGAGTATTGGCATCCAAACTATCACTCCTATATTCTGAAGAGTAAATGAGTTCAACTTTGCAAGATTTCAAGAAAAAAAAAATGGCATGGGATACCTGCAGCTATGGCTCAGATTTCCTCCACCCATGGTTTTTTTCCCTCTGTATGTTTAAAGTGGTGTGAAATCCCTGATTTTGCAGTATTTCCTTATGGAAAAATTTGGTAAGGGACTTGGGAATTTAAAAGTTGTAATGGCTACGGTGGAATAGTTTTACATAATAATTTTAGTAATGCTGGAAAGGTTCAATAACCTCATAAAAGTGATTAAGTGATGATCTATAGGGGACAAAGGGACCATGGGTGGAAAAAAGAACTACTCAATGTGTACATTTTATACTCATTTGATCTGAACCATTGAATGTGCTAACTATTCAGAAATGACATAACCATTAAAAATGATTTTAAGACATTACCACTATTTTAATAATGATAACAACTTAAAAAAATAACAAGGTAAAAATGTTATTTTTTCCCTCATCCTTGAATTTCAAAAGGGTATAACAATATCCTCTGAAGAGCTTAGCTGAATTTTAAACCTTGCTTATTGTATTCAACACAAACTGGTTCTCGGGCAAATAAAATTAATTATATAATTTATTATACAGTTTTAAGTCAAAACCATGAAGAAAAGAAAGAATGATGAACAAACAAAAAATCAGCTTCTGATCTGCAAGATGGGATTCCAAGCTCCTGCATATTCAGACTGAATTTCTTGGACTTAGGAGGCAGTCCTGAAGGGAGAACACATTCAAGGAGTAAAAGGTCCTCATAACAATCTTCCTACTCATTTTCCTTCTTGACCTGCCATGGATTGAAGATGTAGAATTACAATTTTGCAAACCTTTCATGAGATGTTTTAATCATATTGTCAAATGTTTAAGGCTCGGTGTGTAAGAAATGAAATTTTCCACATATGTTGTAGTGGTTAATAACGTGACACTGGTGTCACACTGTCCTGGGTTCTACTCCTACTTTGTCACTTACAAAGCAAGTTGCTTAAATTCATTAAGCCTTACTTCCTTCATTTACTAAATGAAGTTGATGATAGTATCCATACATCAGGGTTGTTAAGTAAATGAAATGATATATTCTGAGCTCTTGACAAAATTGTTGCCACATACTAATTGCTCAATAAATGGTAGCTATTAGTTTTATGTTACTGCTCAGAATTATAATAATTATTATAATTATTATCATATGATCATATATTATTATAATAATTTTTACCATGTCAAGTTATAATTCTCCTGTGAAGCCTTATAGAGTCAGGCTGTGTTCTGTTGCCTGCTCCACATCCATCCTCTGGTTTTAAATAGTAGCATAACCACTCATCATTCTCCATCTATATGTTTTTGTGGTGCTGACCCAACACCCAACTCCAGGTGTGCACTCAGAATCTGCATTGGCTACTCTGCATAATCCAATCCTTTGGCAAAAATTATTGAATCAATTATGAGCATGAGACCCAAGTCTCTTCACTAGGATTCAATTCTGGGGTATTTTAAAAACTTTCGCTTATTTTCATTATCGTTTCCTTGGACTTTATATTAAGTAGTTGTAAGTCTGAGGATGGTTGTAGCCACTAGGTCTTATTTGTAAATGTGGGTAACTGAAGCTCTCATGCAGAGGCTGTTCTTGCTTCCTACTGTGCCCTTCCTGGAAAAGCCAAGGAGGTGTGCTTCCGGAAGACCCCTTCTTGCCTTCTATGCAATGCTTTTGGTACCAAAACCCTGGAATTTTCTGCCAAGTAGCATTCTGTCAACTTCCAGGGCCTATAACGAGGTTCCATCTTTGGGGAAAAGGAAAAGGGCTTCAGTCTAGAGGCCCCATTTTACATGAGCTGGCAGAGTATATGCAGGCCCTGAAAGTGGTTGGAACACGCTTGATGAACACTACTTGGACACTACTTGATGAACAGGTTCTTGGCAGTGAAACCAACAAAGAAAAACAGAGTCAAAGAACAAGGAGTTCTGATGAGCTCCTTTGGGTACTAGATCCAGTTGTATGTGAAACAGGACTGACCCTTGGACTTTTATGTTTTGAATCAATAAGTGAGTTTGGTTGTATTTTCTATAACTTAGAAGTTCCATCTCGAGCCACTTTTCCTTGCTACTCCATCCTGCGTTGACATTCCTTTATCTGCAATTATGTATCACTATGAGAGTCAGAAATTTATTATATTCCCTATTATTGAATGTAAGGGAGTTTGTCTTCCCTAGCTAAATTTCTAAGGATATTTGTAAGCTATGAAAAAAGATGGACTTCAGATTCACTCTGATGTAAACGACTGTGTGACCATGGATAAGGCAGTTAACCTCTCTGATTTGTTTCCCAATCTGGGAAATAGAAATATGGCTATTTAAAGTGTTAGGACTGCTAATGGGATTACATGAGATAACGAATATAAACAGTCTAGTGCACACTAGTCAATCAATAAACTCCTTTATCATTTGTTAGAGGGAGGTGGATGTTGGAGTTAAAACCTAACTACTGTTACAAAATAACAGAAACCCAACTTAACTAACTTATAAACAGTACAGTTTCTTTATAGTTTTAGTAGCATTGGAGTCTCTCCTGGAAAAGATATAGGTAGGCCTGGATAAGGTGGTTGCAGGGACTCACAAACCACCCCTCAGGCCACTCTTTCTTCTTGCTGCAGCCTGTCCTTTTTTTTTCTTTCTTTCTTTCTTTTCTTTTCTTTTTTTTTTTTAAAGTTTGTTTGTTTGTTTTCTTTAGTAATCCCTATATCCAACATGGAGCGCAAACTCACAACCCCAAGACCGAGAGTTGCATGCTGTTCTGACTGAGCCAGCCAGAAGGCTTTTTCTCCTTTTCTCTTCCTCAAGTCTCCGTGAGGTACAGAGACATCAATAGGCCCAATGTTTGCATCTCCTCCGTTCAAGAGAGCATCCCAAACTGAGCTGGGATTTCTTATTCTTATCACGAATTCCTAGTAAAGATTCTGATTTCCTTAAATTGGACCAATAAAATGTGGCTAGGCAAAAAGTAAAAAAATATATGAACTTGGTACCTTGCACAGTAACATAAGGTTGAAATGAGGGGAAGGAGAACTCTCAAAAGATAAGGGGGCAGGATTCTATTGAAGAAGAGATAGCAAAGCAAATGACATTAGGCTACAGGGATAGTTGTTGTTTTTAAGATTTATGTATTTATTTATTTATTTGAGAGAGAGAGAGAGCATGAGCAGGAGGGGTAGAGGGGAGAGAGAGAAAGAATCTCAAACATACTCTCTGCGGAGACATGGGGCTCCATCTAAAGACCCCAAGATCATGACCCGGGCAAAATCCAAGAGTTAGATGCAGGTGCCCTGCTACAGGGATAGTTTTTTAAAGTTATTCTGAACAAAATATTGAATGCATGTTAGTATACCTACCATAAATGTCTGACAAATTATTTCCTCTGCTGACCTTTAGAGTGGAACTACAAATAGAGGAGTTGAGTGGTTTTCTATTACTACACAGCAGAGGAAAAAAATCAACAATAAGGCTTGACCTCTTAGTTCCTCGACATGATCCCAAGGATCTTTAACTCAAATATTTATCAAGTCTCCTTCTTTAAAAAGTGACCATGTTAATCTTTAGTATATGGCTGTTATAATGTTGATATGGACACATTATGTATGAAAAATGGTTAGCTCAACATTTGCTGTGTCTGATTTTCACGCATTAATAATCTTACCATTTAATTAAAATATAATGCCAGAGGGTCCCAATCCACAACACAGAATGACCTAGAGAATGTCCTGTCATTGAGAGGTAGGGAGGGAATAAGGAAGAAATAGCTCAGGGACAGGTCGGTTACTTTTATATCTGTGGGTGCCTTAATATAACCAAAACCAAAGTGTATCTAAACCCAGGGCTCCCACCTGGTAGGGTTTTCTAGCTTTGCATATGGTGTTTATGTTTTATGTGTTCCTTTGAATTCCATAGGCTGCGAGTATGCTGCAATGAGATGGAAAGGTTCAAACTTCAGGTGGAAGTAATTGGCACTTCTTCACCTCCTGAAAACACACCGTCATCTTAATGCCCTGGACAGACCCACACTCTGAAGGGTGATTTCTAGGCCAATGAAACCCAGAGATTCTACTTCACAGGAGGGACATGCTCGCTCAGAAACTTAAAACGAAAAGTTTTCATGTTCAGCTCCCTTCTTACTTTACAAAGACCTTTATCAAAAAAAGCCTTCTCAGTTGGAATTAGGGAGTGATTCAGGTCTCCAAAGCCCAGAGACTGGAAGAGAAGATTTCCTAATTACACTAACAGGGGCTTGGTTTCTATTCTTAGTGCAGCTGGGTAATGTGGTTATGTTTGAGATGTGTCCTGTTTCTGCATCAGCAGGGCCAGGCTTCAGTTTACTGTGGGATAGAGGGGGGGAAGTAAAGGGTCTCTCAAATTTGGTCTTCCTAAATTTGTTAATGCAACATTTTCATAAACAACATACTTAGGTAAGTCTTAATTGTGCTATGCTGTAAGCCAATCAGATTGAAGTATATTTAAAATATGCACTTATTAAAGGAAATGATAACTTGATGGGAATTTGAAATTCTCTTTATTTCCTACTCATTGAATCTTACTACACATCCCTCATTGAAAGTAATTCAGGTTGGAGCTTTCAGACTACACTGGGGGAGAAGCAAGAGTCACTTGTCAGAACATCTATACTCCAGAGAAGTTTTCTGGCTTGAAAATGGGAAATCTCAACATGAGCGCCAACTATGTGATTATTTTTCAGAGAGGAAGGGCTAAATGGCAAAAGGCAGTTTCCACCAATCTCTGTTTCTCTGCCTAAAAGTTGAGTTATTTGTTCTGAACTACTGTGAATTCTTATATGAGCCCATGTCCTTGTGATATTGTTTGATTTATACCTTTTGGCTACCTCCAGTGTTCTAAAAAGTACAACAAAACATGCTTTAGTGAGAAAATACAGATTTCCTTTTAATAGAAATAGTTGGTGATTTTAAAAAAAAGTGCCTAAGTCCTTTAACTTATTAAATTATTCAGGTTAAAAGTATTGAAAAGACCTACAATGAGGTGAAAATAAACAACTTAGCATCACAAAGTTGATGAAGAGTATTCAAAAAATTGTTTTCCGGGCACCTGGATGGCTCAGTGGGTTAAGCCTCTGCCTTTAGCTCCGGTGGTGATCCCAGGGTCCGGGGATCGAGCCCCGCTTTGGGCTCTCTGCTTAGCAGGCAGCCTGCTTCCCTCTCTCTCTGCCTGTCTCTCTGCCTACTTGTGATCTCTCTTTCTGTCAAATAAATAAGTAAAAATCTTTAAATTAAAAACAATTGTTTTCAATCCCAAGCCATTTATTTCCAATCATTAAAATATCTAACTTCATGTGGCAATATTCTTCTGTTAAAAAAAAAAGTGGGGGGAATTTAGATTCTTACCCATATTCTGATCATCCTAGAAAAAGGAGCCATAAATCCTTACAACACAGAAAACAAAACAAAACATAATCTTGTCTTTTTGGTAACCCTGATGAATTTTGTCAAAGTGGGATTAAGGCAAGAAGGTTGTTTCTTGGCAAGAGAATTCTGGAAGGAAAAAGAGGTTGAAACTTTGCATCGTTGCATTCATATCTGGTCAAGCTGCCTTATCACAATTCAAACTTTCATGCTGGGAAACTGCTCTTTCTTTGTTACCTTTTCTGCCAGAATTCAACTCTAACAACAAAAGTTTATAAACAATGAAAATTCCAGCTGGTTGACATCAGCGTCACAAAGCTTTCTCTTCACACTGATACAAATATTTACCCTGAGCTCTGGCAAAGCTTTCCTTGCCCATGTCACCCTTAATCATACATTTTTCCTTGATTGAGTTATGCTTTCCAGTACGTGATTTGCTCTGGTTTACTTTTTAACACATCCCAGAGGCTTCATCAAAATCAACTCTGGGCAGGCCATGTCATTTGGTAGCTGCCAAACATGTTATTGAGAAGGAACTTGGCAAATATCAAAACAGTCTTTTCTAACTGCTCTAATAAATGTGTTTGTTCTTCTTGACCACCATTTACTTTTTAGGTCCCTCATACCCATAAAGAGATGAGCCAAAAAAGTAAGCAGAGATGCACTTCATTCCCTTTAATCCAGTCCCTGGAGATAACATGCTGATGTCTCTTCTAGGCACCTTTTTGCAAAGAAGTTGAAAACTTAAAAGGTTTCATCAGTGACTCTTTATTTCCTTCAAGAAGACACAGGGTTATTTTCTAAAGGTTAAAACAACAGATTGATGTACTCTGTAACTGTAGTAAAGTCTGCTTGAGCAAATATTTGCCACACCAAAGTGACTTGCGGAGGGATTAGCACAAAATATTGCAAATATTTCTATAAAGCTTCCCTTGCCAAAATAAAATGTTTGGGTTCTCTGCACTGAATGCTTGCAAAATCCTTGTAAAGTGCATTAACAGGGCAAAATTCAAGGGAGTCTTTTCTCAAAACAGGTGATGCTGTTACGTGAAAGAAACATAAATGATTATTTTGATTGCATCAGTTTAAACTTACATTGCATATAGGTATCAGAAAAAAACAGGTCATTATACAAAAGCTTTATATGTACCATGTGTCACCACACTACCTCCTTTGGAAATAACACGAAGTAAGCTGTGCAAGCTAAGCACTCCTTTCTTTTGCCCGGACCTGTTTATTAAAAAAAAAAAAAAATCTCAAAAATGAAATGGAATTCCCACCTCTGGGGCATTTAGTCATTATTTCTATCACTGTTGCTTTTCCTGGACACCTCAGGGGATATGCATGCATGCACATAAACACACATACACACATCCACTTACACACACAATAATCTATACCTAGAGATTTACCCTTGCCCTTTGCCAGCCTTCAGACTCACCTGACTAGCTGGAGGTGTGTATTTGCTTGAATATATTGAAAATGCAGTGATTTGTAACAAAATTGACCTACTGTGATCATTAGTACATAAATATAGTTTAAGACCACAGTAAATAATTATTATACACTAAGGTATGACCAACGTATTTGAGAACTTGGGATTTAATAAAATATTCTCCTCAGTTCTGTGGTAAAAGTAGTAACAATTTCTTGCTTGTGGAAGCTCATTATTAATTCTTCTGTACCACAAGGAATCCATTCTGTATAAAGAAATGAAAAGAATAAGCTCCATATAAGCCTGAAGGAGTTAGAGCAATTTCCCAAATTCCTAACCTGACCTGTTCACAAAAATGTAGGAAAAGGAGCAGCATGTGTTAGTCTCATTGTTAAAGACTAATCTCTATCAGAACGAGAGGCAGAAATTATCCCTAATTCATAGGCAAAGGTGAGAAGATGAAGAAGTTCTACTAACTCGCTCAAGGTAATTTAGCAAATGGAGATTAGAGATTCAAAACGAGTTGGGTTCGACAAAGAGGACTTATTTTTTGTTTACCTCAGTTTGTGGACCCCACCTCAGAGCTTGCAGAGTCAGCCACCTGTGCACAGTTCTGTAACTGGTCTAAGCCACGTGGGAGATTTAACTTAGATAACCAGTTACGGACAAACTTCACATATCTACTGGAATCCATTATGATGTTCAGTTTGTGGGGATTCCCTTGGAAATAAATTTTAAAATGGGGTACATTTTGCTTTCCAACTGTGCTCTGTGGAATGCCACATTTCTGAGCAGGCTGTTAGCAGCTTCAAGTGTAGATAACGTGATTGACGAGGAGATGACTCTGGACACCTACATCTACCCTTCCCTAAACCCTTCCAAATTTTTTTGTATATTAGGCATTTGCATAAGGTTTATTTTACCAAAAAAATAACATTTTAAACCTGAAAATTCTTATGAATCAGATCTTTGTACATGTGATTCTTTTTGATCTAGACTATGACTTTCAGGAAGTTGCAATTTCTGAATGTCATCAAGAGGCTCATACAGTCTAGTTAGTGGTAACACTAGGACTTCATATAAACCTAGTTTATGTTCAGCTTTCCAAATAGAAAGTATAAATTACTAATTATACACACACACACACACACACACAAACATACATACACATGTATCCTGCAAATAATGTGCATAAATTTGCTTTCCTATACACCAGTGAGATTACCTGTTTAAGGGGCTGTATTAGTAATTTGAAAGAAAGTTTTCTATACATTTGGATTTTTTCCAGATTATATGCAGATATAGTCAGCAAGGCAGTAGCTCTTCCTTTAATTGTAACCTAACAAAGTCTATTGTGAAGAGGGAAATACTGTTTTCCTTTTCAAAATTGTTCAGGGCAATGTTCACATCATGAGGATGTATCTGGTTAGACCTATTGAACCAGAACTTCCAGGAGCGGGGAGCAGACATCTGTACTGTAAAATCATGCCCAGGAGGTCTTGAGTAATCAATCAGATCTGGAATCACTGATTTGGCCTATTACATTTTCAGACGTGGAAAGCTGGCCCCCTCCCAAGGAGTCTATTTCATCTTTGCATAATGCTTTCTAATTCTTTTAGGCACACCTTAACGCCAACCTGAGTCAAAAGCTTTTTTTGCAGGCGCAAAAAGAGCTAGCCTGGGGAAAGGAGATCAGTATGGTTATACCATTGCCATTCCCATAACTGTCTCTATGAGTATCTCGTGAGGCATAGAGTCTTCCCTTATTCATCTCTGCATGAAGATGTGTCACTCACCTTCACGTCCCCAGCCCTCCACCTGGCACATCTTAGGTGCTCAGCATTTATGTTGTTTTCAAAAAATAATAAGGACATGATCCAAGTTCAATGGTAAGAAACTCTGATAAGCCATCCACTTTTTGTCTTTTTATTTAACCCAGTTGCTTCTCGATTTTTAGACATTGATTTATCTCATTTTCCTTTAGGTTCCTTGGTAGCATTTTGCTTCCTTCTCCTAACTCCACTTTCGATATCTCTCCATAGTCCCTATTTGTTACTGATTCCCTTCTTGATTTTCTCTCACAGGCAGAGCCAACCAATCGTTCATCCTCTCCTCAACTTCCCAGAAGGCTATAACTCCTTAGAGTATAGAAGCTCTCCTGATGCTGCTCCCAGACCGTGACCCATGCTGGCAAAGCTTCTGCTCCCATGTGGCTGCATGTTTCATGAAGAGAGCTACTAAAATGCAGGCAAGCACAAAGTCTTAATTGCTTGCTAGTGGGCACTCAGCCAACATGCTGTTAGCAGAATGAAACCCAATCTTAAAGAAAAAGTGCTGAACCCCTGCTCTGGATCACCCAGCCCCATATGGAATGCACGTGTTTTTTGAGGAGATTTAGGCATGAAGATCTTGTTTTCCACCCTTTTGCATGGGGATGTCAATCTATGGGTTGCTAAAACATTTTATTCTTAATGTAATAATCCTGTCTGCAGACAACTTTAAGAGACAACTCTGTACTTCCTCTTCCTACTCCTGACAGGGACAATTAATATAGTCTCAATTTTTTGTTCCACTCTCAGAACATTACTTTCAATGTTCTTTGCAACAAAGTTGTTCTTTTTAAGAATTTCTACATCAATATTTTAAGATTGTGACTACCTGGTTCTGATGAGTTGCTAAGTATTTAGTCTTTGCTAATTAATCTCCCTAAACCTCAGTTTACTTATCTTTATAGTGGGAAAAATAATAATACCTTCCTGACATGGTGGCTGGGAGGGTTCCATGAGACTAAAACTCTTGCCAGTGCTTGACACAAAGAAAATGTCTGGTAAATATTGACTTTTAATATTGTTGGTAAAAATAATAGTCTAATAGCTTTCTCATGGTAAAAGCATCTCAATATATAACAAAATATTAACACATGCATTTTGATGTTTGGGGGTTTCAGCCTTTTTTTTTTTTTTTAATCTCTCATGTCCAGGATTACATTTTCTTATATTTCTACTGCATCCTTTTTTCTAAAGAGATTAAAAACCTTTCTTCACATTACAAGTTACAAAAAACAGACAAGCAAGATAAAGAGAAATAATGATCCCCGGACTTCTCCTTTAAATTTTAGTATCACAGTGCTATTGTCCAAAACTTTAGCTCTGTATTCCTCTCTGAAAGCTAGAATACTGCAAACTTCCCATCACTGTTAAATGATTAAGATGAGTTGAGTATGAACCTTATTAGTCCTGCAGTGCTTCAGAGAATGAGACATTCAAATTAGTTGCTAAAATTTAGAGTTGTAAAGGTAAGTTTGCATTTCACTTTGAATAACATCCCCTCCTCAAAGCTTGTAATAATCCTTTGTCACACATGGGGCTGGAAAAGATTGTTTCCAATGACCTAGAGCTGTATTACCTGCATCAAATTGTCCATTTGCATCTCTCTTAGGAGTTTTAGAATACCTTAATGCAAATAGGATACCTGGTGGCCCACCTTTATATCCCAGACTTCCCCTAGTAGCATTAAGATTATACTCTTCCTAGGATATGTTTTTCCATTTGCTACAATAATAAACAAAAACTCCAGAGAAGCAATGTCAGTAATTTCTCTTGTCAGCTTCTATAATATGAATCCATTTGTTGATGTATCAATTTTAGCACAGAAGGATCTCATCCCAGAACTCTCATTAATATCAGCAATTTATACATATAAGTACTACATCCAACATTAAAAATTACCTTTGTCATTTTCATGGTAAACATTAGGAGCCAGAATTTATGAGAAAGACATCAACCATATGGTAATTTGATATCTTAAAAAATCAGGGTAGGCCATTTAAATTGCTAAGTTCAATAAAATGCCATTAAAGATATCTTATTCCCTTTCTCCCCAACCAATTCTGAACCCAGGAAAGGGTTACCAAGAAAGCTTGAATAGTGTCTTGCTTAACTTCGAATCAGATATGGCTCCATTTATTTCTTCAAAAAATGGTAAGAATTAATTAATATTAATCTATAATCACATTGATGGGAAAAATTAATGGAAATTTTAATAAAAACATAACCTTAACAGGATTTGAAGTTGTCCTTTAGAATATAAAGCCAACACTTTATCCACTAAGCAACTGGTCCTCTGCTACCAGCTGATGAAATCGTAAAAATTAACTACAGAGTATTTCTTCTTTTGTTCTATGTGCATAAGAGAAATGCTTTTGAGAACTACAAAGGAAAAAGAAAAAGACATTAAAAATTAAAATAAATATAGAAATTGACCAAACCTATTTGATATGGAATGCATATTTATTTAAGAAATTAAGGTGTTTGTTCATCCACACAGATCCTATTCTCTCTCCTAACCTGTCAAGGCTTTCAACTATATTTTTTACACTACAGTTTCTGAGAAGACTTGATAATCCTAAATAAATAGGTCAAATTCTTTTGGATTACTGAAGTCTAGAGAAATATAAAATGATAGGTCAGTATTTGTCATATTAAATAATTTTATTTAAGGAAAAATTGCATATATTCTGAAAATCAGTGCAATATTAAAACTATACTGTTAAACATGTATTTTCTGAACTATAACCACATTAATTTTCTCTATTTACTATGTGCTATATAGTATTGAGCAAACTAACCCATACATAGTGGTCACTTATTAGGAACTTATGATTATGAGAGAAACTTTTGTCTTTTTCGCTCTTCTTTGAATATTTCTAACGTTAGGTATTGTGCAATAAAAATAATGCAATGTATGTATAATATAGACTATTATTTTTGCCATTGCATTTATTTAGTGCTGGCCAATATTTCAATGCCAATACTGAATGTTAAAAGTTATTTTTTCTGGCATTATATCATCCAGAGATCCATATCAGAAGGCACTTCTTCATAGCTACAGAATAATAACTTAGCTTTATAGTGATAACCCTAAAGCAAACAAAATATCCTGAGAGCCTTTTTAAATTATCAAAGAAAGAACTAATATGAGAAAAACATAGTAATAAGTACACTTTTATTACATGCTAGTAATTTGAAAATTGATAATTCATATATATATGGTTACTCTCTGCAAAGCACAATTTTTGATTAACTAAAACAGTGAATCCCTGACTATACCCAATGACAGAATTGACAGTTCTAGCATGATAATTAGACCCAGTGGTGGACATTCAAAATGAAGCAGAAGCAAAGATCCTGACTTCTTTTCTGTTTATTTTTACAATTCAAGTCATGTTTATAATCAGTGATGTGGTAAATAATCTTGTCTCATTCTTCCTTCCAACTACCTGATTTCTTGGAAGCAGCGTCTTTATTCCAAAAGCATAAGAAGATGAGAACTGTAACTGAAAATTTCACTGATTTTCGGAGGGAGCAGCTTTTGTCATGAAATATTCCTCACTTTAAATATTTTCCTTAACACTGGACAAGAATTAGCCTAGAGCTGCAGGCCTCCAGGAGCCTGGAACCTAGTGGAGACTTGTAGGAGCCAATTCCCCTCCTCAATAAACACTGAGGCTTTTCTCTTAAATATGTCCCTTTGTATTATAAGACTTGATCCCATTTTATTTTCTTGCTATCAATAAAAAATATGTGAAATAATATTGCAGATGCAAAATGCTTACATACTCTAGCCATGACTGAAGGTAAAACAAACAAATGAATAAACATAAGTAAAGTATACTTTGAGAAAGAATGTACATCTGGAGACTGATAAAACTCTGATATTGACAAAGCCAAGCCATATAATTTAATCTGTTCAAAGAGTATGTGCATGTTCATGAGTTCATTCCTTATGAAGAGACATTGTTGGTTGTCTTCTAGTTAATAGAGGTCAACGATACTATTAAACATTCTACAATGTACAGGACAGTCCCCACACAAAGAATGACCCAACACAAAAAGATCAATACTCCTAAGGTTGGAAACTTGCCTTATACCCAGTGAAATTTGGTTAAATCCCACTTAATGTAAGTAATCTTCAATTTTCCATGTCATTTCTTTCTCCACTAGATTCAAATGAAGCAAAGAATATGTGATACAACATGTTTCTTTAAAATGGAAGAATTGATGCACTGCTTATTTTAAATGTAAAATCGCTGTGCCTAAGAGTACACAAAAATACCAGAAAGAGTTGCTCAGTGTTTGCCACTGTCAGCACTCCACCACAGATACCCCATCTGGTGGAGTCTGATATGGATAATAATGGTGGAGTGTTCTTGCTGTCTTGACTGTAGTCATTACTGTGATGTTATTTTAGGACTAAGTAGTGTTTGCCCATTGGACCATAAAAGTGTGTCATGTAAATACAGGTTTTAGAACACACAATAGTCTGTCCATGTATAGAAATATGCAGGGAAAGAACCTCATAAAATGCTTTTTAATAGTATTTGTTGGGCATGTGAAGTAATTCCTTTTCAAAGTTAAATCACTTGGAAAAAAGGGGGCTTCTCTTTTCAAAGACCCCGTAAGTAATTATGCTGCATTATACATCATTCATATGTCAATGCAAATTTTGTTTTTAAATGGAAGGAGTTTTGAATGACACGGTACCAAGCAAATGTCCAACATTAACCAAACCTTTTATTTATTTATTTACTCTCACCTGAATTGCTCCTTGAAATTGAATTGGGGGTAGGGGGTTAGTATTTATGTAGCCAGCAACTTCATATTTGACACTTCACCCTAGAATTAAATTCTGAACACTGAAATATCTCATAGAAAAGAAATTACAAATGACAATACCTTCAGAAACATCCTTAACAACAGTTGAGACCCTTTGCTTAGTAGATATTAAATTTATATTGACAGCAAGAAATAAAATGGGAAATATAAAAGGCCAAAATAGTATTTAGAAACTCTATACTTTGAATCATACATAGAACTGTATGCTTAGAAGTATGTGATTATATTGTTGGAAGATTGAAATATACGCTGTGTTGAGCTTTTTTCCCCCATCCCATAACAATGGTGAACATTTTCTTATTGAGATCAATTTATAATAATGACAGAGAGTAAAATTTATAGTTATGTAAAATGAAACTGTCCAGATTGGATGCAGCGACTTGATGATACACAGAACAATCAGAGTTATTAAAATGGTGGGTGGCCTTATAGACCCTCAGATGCTTCTCAAAACAAATCATCTTGACAGGAAGAAAATCTTACAAAATGAAGTTTATATGCTTTCTGCTCTTTACAGACATTTTAAACTTGAGAAACAACTAGAGAATTATTGGAATTTTATTCTTCAAAAATAAAATGGTCAAATACCTGCAAATAGTCATTACACTCAGACTTTATTTATTTTAATATTTTAAGAAATGTATGTGGAGAAAGTATAGATGATGGAAAGATAGATAGATGATACATAGATAGGTAGATAGAAGACATTTTCCTTTTTTCCTTTGCCAAATTTCCCATTATTTAGAAGATAGTTAAACACTCATTCTAGTAAGAATCAGTTTTATATTCCATTTCATTAACATATGTTTAGGTCAAACCAGCAACTCCTTCAAATTCATTCCTCAGTTCAATCTTATAGGTGTTTAAATTGAAAAGAAAAAGTGATTAAAATATCACTTTACCTGTGCAGTGACATATTCCTAGTTATAAGAACTACTGACCTTTTATCCGTTTCTAACACATGCAGAAGTTTTCAATTCTTTGACATTGCCACTCAAGAAAATATCACTGATAAGAATTTGGCCCGAGACCTACTCAGTAATGTGATGGTTTACTTTCCCTGAATGGAACTTCTTCCATTAAAGAAAAATACCAACTGGTGAGAGCTGAGATGGAGAATTATAAAACAAGACTGTTGTGCTCGCTTTGGCAATGCATATACTAAAATTGAAATGACACAGGAGCGGCTGGGTGGCTCAGTGGGTTAAAGCCTCTGCCTTCGGCTCAGGTCATGATCTCAGGGTCCGGGGATCCAGCCCCGCATCGGGCTCTCTGCTCAGCAGGGAACCTGCTTCCCCCTCTCTCTCTGCCTGCCTCTCTGCCTACTTGTGATCTCTGTTGGTCAAATAAATAAATAAAATCTTTTTAAAAAAATTTGAAATGACACAGAGAAGATTAGCATGGCACTTGCACAAGGATGATACACCAAAGCAAGACCATCATGTTGAATTTCCAGACTATAGTATACTGCCCAGACATCCTTAGACAGGTTTTGTAACTACCTGTGGTAGAGTTGCCTCATGTCTAAGTGCTGATGGTAAGAGTCCCTGTCTCATAGGATTTTTACAGTCAGTAAATGATTTAATACTTACGGAGATTTTAAAACAGTGCCTAACATATAGTGGCACTGTATAAGAATTAGCTCTTCTTGAATAATTTTTAATATTTTGTCTTCATTTGGAGAATAAATGTATCATCCTTGAATAGAGCTATAATTTGTTCATTGTGTGTTTGTTATGGGTACCACAATAAGTAACCACAGGCGACCTCAGGTTCAGATATGAACATCTTCCACTAAACTAGTAAAATCAGTAGCTCTTGCAAAAAGACTAGGACAACTAAGTCCTAGTGAAAATGTCCAGTATAAACTATAAGTAATACTCATGGTTTTATTTCCCAGTATTTCTATATGATAGGTTTGTTTTTCATATGAAATAGGTCATAAAGAATAAGGATACCTGAAGGGAAAACAAAAATAATTTCCAATTTATAAAGTTCAATTTAAGGTATAAAGACATGCCATGTGATTTATCAGATACACTCTCTCTTTTCCATCAATGCCTTTAACAAGTAGTGCTTTACTACAAAGTAGATGAGTCAATTGGCCCAACTGTAAAAAAAAATGAACAATATTGAGTATCCCAATTTTATCTGATATGCATGGTATAAGATCTAATAATGAAGTTTGTATGACAGTTGTGGTCATCTTAAGATTTGTATTAAAGTTAAGTTGCTTTATGACTAGGTATCAAATAGCATCCTAACAGTCATAACCTAATAATCTGGTCTTCTGTCAACCTCAGCAACCCAATCTCATGCTACTTCTTCCTTTGTTCACTAATCTTCAGCCACACTGGTCAATTTTTAGTTTCTCAAGTGAACTATAGTCCTTTCTTCCACAAAGATTTAAGATGAATACTGTTTCACTGCCTAGAATAGCCTTCCTCAATCTTTTCACCTATTCAGCATGTCTCTATTGGGAATAATATTAGCTATCACTTCTTTCAACCTCCAAAATGCATTGTCTTCCCATTATATTATATAGTTTTAAATATTTTATTTATTTATTTATTTATTTATTTATTTATTTATTTGAGAGAGAGAGAGAGAGAGCACAAGCAGGGAGAGGGAGAAGCAGGCTTCCCACTGATCAGAGAGCCCAATGTGGGACTTGATCCTGGGACCTTGGGATCATGACCTGAACTGAAGCGAGACACTTAACCGACTGAGTCACCCAGGCACCTCTCATTATGTTATCTTATACCTGCTTGAACTATTGTTGTGTAGAGTTAATTTAACATTGTACTTTATTTTTTTCATGACTTTTTCCCCAGTAGACCATAAACTTCATGATGATTTGGACTTTGTTGTATGCTCACTTCTGTTCTCTATTGAAATGACATAAATGCCCTCACATCAACAAAATGTGTACTGATATTCTACTGTTCTCTTCTGACTTTTGACTAATTTGAAATGTCAGCTTGGCATTTCCACTCAATATGGTCCAGACAGAAGTCCTTACCTGCTCCCATCCCACCTGAATTCTCTATTAGAGATGAGAATCTTCATCCCTTACAAAGAATACTTCCATTCACCTACTGATCAAGCCAGAAACCTGGAAGTCATCCTTGATACCTCCATTTTCACACCCTCCATTTCTAAATCATCATTAAATCCTGTCCTCTGTATGCATCAAATGTATGTAAATAAGTCTATATATCTTCTCCACAATTGCCACCTGTATCATTCAGGGTCCTGCCATAAAAGTGTGAACCACTTAGAGTGGGTAATATGAAGGAAATGTTAAATGAAAACATATTTAAAAGACAGGTTAAGTAGGGTTTGTGGAAACCAACCAGAAATACTTCAAGACCTCACTGCTAGGAGCAAGCAATAGGAAGCTGTTGACAATGTAAGCTGAGAGGACAAAGGGAAGAGTTACTAGAAACTAGAAAGGCTAGCTCCATGGTGAGAGATGTCTAAGATTAACCACGTCCTCTGATAGAAGAGAAGTCAAAGCACAGAAGGAACAGGGGAATAAAAACCAAATTTCATTCTGTTGCCGACCTCTAGTCACAGGCTGGTATTTCCCATTAGCTAAACCCAAGTCGAATTTAAAAGACAAAAAAAACCCTTGATGTCATGGAAAATCATTAGTATTTGGGGGAGCCATAAGGCATGGATAGAACACACTGAAAGTATTTTGTAAACCATCTTTCTCCTAGCCTTTTTTTGTTTCTTACCTGAACTATTGCAATGATCCACTAACTGGTTTACCTACTTTCTCTGTCACAGACACCTATACTCAATCCATTCTCGTACAGCAGTAAGAATTATGTTCTTGGAATGAAACCTATATCAAGATTTTCTGTCAGTATTTATCTTTTACTCTCAAACTTCTTGTTTTAAAATTGTATAGCTTTTATTTAAAAAAAAAGTTTAATTCTCTTAATCTTTTTCCACACTAGACCAAGTTCTGTGAAGGCAGGCATTACCTATTTTCATCTTTGAGTCCTCTATCAATGTGACCAGAACACACTACATGCTAAATAAATATTTGATGGATTAATAAATTTTAGAAAACAGATTTGTATTTTTAAAAGCATCCTAGGAGGGGCACCTGGGTGTATCAGTCGGTAAAGTGCCTGCTTTAGGCTCCTGTCATGATCTTCTCATCCTGGGATACAGCCTCACATCAGGCTCCCTGATCAGCAGGGAGTCTGCTTCTCTTTTCCTCTCCCCAGCCCCTTCCTGCCCCCTCCCTTGCTTGTGCTCCCCCTCTCCATGCTCCCTTTCTCTCTCTCTAAATTAAAAAGCTTCCCAGGTGATTCTAGATTAAAAAAATTATTAGGACAACTAGTATAAAGCTCTAGATTGTAAAGAGAATAATTAGTAAAATTAATCCTTGCCAATTTGATTATTATATGTTAAATAGAAACTCACAATGTGTTCATGAAATGTGTTTCTTTGCTAGGGCTTGGCTAAGTCTACTTTTTTTTTTCCCTAGTTCTTTTTTCTCTTTCAGATATCAGGTTTAACCTTCATTACATAGTATTTCTCCCTTTTAAAAGCTCATACATGAACTACTTAATGGTGAACCAGTTCACATCTAAGTTTGGATTTGGAGAGGAAATACTTCCCAAGGAAGTGCTTTAATGCCTTCTCATTATCAGATACTATAGAAGAAAAAATTCTTTTCTACAATTTAAAAATGTAACATTTTTGTGTCTTTAGGAAATACCATAGGGCTGAGTTCATTTCATTGAGTATTTTAATGTTAAATTGTTAAATTGTTTTTTTCTTTTCCTTTGGGTCACAGGCCTTGGAGGTTCTACATATCTGGCTCTGACCTTTTTCCATTTCATTTATGATAATTTTTTTAAATAAATTGTTTTTATCTCATTTGATATATAGCCAATATTTTCTTATCTGTGTTCAGATGTTTATATATGTTTGATATACATCTGCCTGTTGTAGTAATGAAACAATTCCATTTCTGTGACACATTCCCTAACACCACCTTTGCCAAGAAATGTTCACATTTCAAAATCTACTATTTTGATAGATAAATAATAATAAATTAGTTAGCCATTACAGGACTTTGGGACATGAATATGTTTTGTGATCTCTATTTTAATAAAGTTATTTCAATAAACTTATATGATAAATAAGGAAATATATATATATATATATATATATATGCCTGGATATGTAAGTAAAAATACTTCTGTTTCAGCATAGAGATGAATAATGGCTATATATTTTATCTCATTCCTCCACTTAAAAACAAAATGTAAGTAGAATCCCTAATTTACTGAAAATAATTGTGTAAACAGCAATTTATTAGAGAAATTTTCTTATCTTCTGCATTTAATTTTGAAAAGGGCACTAGCTGTAACACCTAATCTCCAGCATTTCCATTAGCAAACTTCCCTCCCCTGTGTCTGTTGTATTAACATCCATCTAGGTTGTAATCAAATATTTGTGTAATTATTCTTGGCAAACTTAGAGGTTGCAAAGCACAAGATACATATAAAACTGTAGTGGCATGTTTTTATTAGTAAATTTATAAAACCTGGAGTATTTCTTTATTAGAGACCCCAATAGGTGAGTTCTATACTTAAGATAATACCACTCGGATTTGAAGAAAATCTGCAAATTTTGATTCCAAATCATTCAATTTGTAACTCCTCCTAAATGCAGTTATTACTGATATTTCTGTTTCTGTCATTGTTTATTCTACTGTGAATTTAAGAGTTAGATAATTTGGTTTCTCTACAGTTCCTTAATTAAAATGAAGCATGTCCATCCAATCTTTCCAATATGATTGTATTTTCCAAAAAGGCAAGGAAATGTCTGTATGTCCTTTGTATCTCTCATGGTTTCTAGCACAGTTCTAGATATGAATAAATATCAATAGCTATATATTATTTCTCCATATATTTATGCAGTCCTGACTGATTATTATGATATATTATACAGTTTATTGACCAATGCTGGAGGTGACAAACTAAAATCAAACCTCTCACAGTTACTTAAGGAAAATCTTAAGAATCATTTACTTAGGGAATCTATTTTGCCAAATCTTTTCTTGGTGTTAAATGTGATCAATAAATCCTGACTGCTAATGGCAGTAATAAGATTACTATCATTATCAACCTCAAGTCTTAAAACATGAAAGGAAGTAGAATCTTGAAGCCAGGTGCTATGGGTCACAGGGGTAGGGGGATTAGAAGATAGCCCCTTCATCTTACCTTATACACCTGTGTGGCACAGGTAATAATGTTAGAGAAGGTAGCAGCCTCCAGACAAAACATTGCAACTCCAAAATGTGAGGCGTCTTTTATTTTTACTTGCATTATTATGGACTTGATTACAATTTTAAATTAGTAAATAAATATTTATTGAGTATTGCTAAATTAATATACTATGTTACAATTTTATGGGGTATTATATTATTTTTCTTTTGATCCTCCCAATATTTAATGAAGCAAATGCTTTTATCCTTAACCTGATCTTAATAATGAGTGGTATGAATTGATGTTCTAAACTGACATATCTATCTATATTACCTTTTAGTAGTAAAATCTACATTCAAATCTTTGGTAATATGCCCTGTTTTAAAATGAGTCTAAATATTAGGTCATGGGGAAGAACAACATTTAGGGAAAAATGCTAAAATATAGCAGCTAATGTTAATACTTACTAATACTTGCTTATCTACAAGTGTTTAAAGGGAAAGGTTTTCCAGCCATTATAAGATGTTACAGTGTTAATCTACATTTCAATAAGATATTTAAAGGCAATTCTGGAACTGTCAAGGACCTGCTCTTAAGCTTGAGAGAAACCTAAAAAGGAATTCTGACAGTTTCATTTTATGTGACATGAAAGCATTATTCTATCAAGAAAATGTTATTAGTTCCTCAGACATTTGAGCACTTTATACTGCAGATTCTCAGAAAGTTCCACAGATACTCTCTAGTATATGGTGTTAAAATATTACCTATGTAAAATATCTTGAAGTATAAAGTTAAAGGAGTGGTCTGAATAAGCAAGGAGTGGTCTGAATAAGATCTACTTCACTTGGTTCTACTCAAAATTATAGCAAAGTCAAAAGCTTTGAATAAAGTGCTTATGTCTGAAAATCCCAAACTTTGATGGAGGGATTTAAAAGTATATGCTAAAGTATGTTTAAATGTTTGTTAAAGACTTACAAACTAGGA
The DNA here is from genome assembly GCA_004024625.1 of Mellivora capensis. Taxonomy (NCBI): domain Eukaryota; kingdom Metazoa; phylum Chordata; class Mammalia; order Carnivora; family Mustelidae; genus Mellivora; species Mellivora capensis. The sequence continues at coordinate 109,716 of PISX010000619.1, forward strand.
GAGTAACATTGTAAGCAGCTTTTGGATTTTATAATACATACTTGATAAAAGTACTACATTCCTGGTCCTGATTCACTCCTAAAAATAAGAAAAGCTTTCTGGGTTGTTTTATTTTGTTTTCCTCTGAGGCGGCAAAGAATTTTTGACCCAGATAGCCCAAAGTTCTACAGAGCTGGGCGCAAATGATGACCTCTAGCTTCTAATTATTTTGCATTCTTTCTCTTTTCCTATTATATCCCTTATTATGCTGTTTCCCAAAGTATAGAGAGCTTATCACTGACAGTTGATGAGTTGAGGCAATGCACAGATTTTATTTTTTAAGAATTGACATAGTTGCCCATTTACTTTAAAATACCTTATATAAAGATAATCAACACATTAAAAATACCTTAGATATTATTGCTTAGGAAGATAGGCAATATTTAGGTAATATAAATATTCGAGATTTTGAAAAAGAGTTGATTTAAAGAAAGATACTAAATAACTACTAGTGTGGGTGGCACATAACTATGTCAAAAAGCAAAGGTGGGACATATGAAATGTCTAAACTAGAAGAGACACTGTCCATGGTACTCACTGTTCTCATTCTTCTCAAAGACATGTTATCTCATTCTGAATCCAAGTAAACCTTTCATCCTTTGAAAGGTTCTGATACTGTCATAAAAATATCTTCAGTCATTTCCAATGACACTGTATTCCAAAGCAAGCCTTTTACTAAATCATTAAGTCTGATGTCAACAAGCTGTGTGATAGTAGGAAATAACATCAGTAAAATATTTTGCCTTTCATCTATTTCATCAATGAAAACTATTATTTTCCTCTCTAAAACTTTCCCTTTCCACCTTGGTTTTGCAATTTTATATTTAGCCATTAATTAATCAAAAGTACAAGGAAGAGGGGTTTTATTTACTTGTTAAGGGAACTCGCATCCCTAATTCATTTACATATTCTTCCATAAGTTTCTATGATGCATTCTAACTCCTGTCAATGACTTCCATATAGATTAATCTTTTAAAAATACTCTTTTACTGAAGCTCATTAAATATTTTAACAGATTTTGATGGTTTTATTTTTTTAAGATTTTATTTATTTATTTGACAGAGAGAGATCACAAGTAGGCAGAGGCAGGCAGGGGTGGGGGGAAGTAGGCTCCTGCTGAGCCGAGAGGCTGATGTGGGGCTCCATCCCAGGACCCTGAGATCATGACCTGAGCTGAAGGCAGAGGCTTAACCCACTGAGCCACCCAGGCTCTCTTGATGAAGTTTTAGAATATAGGTGAGGTTCAGAGGAGTCCGGAGCAGAGTCAATGACCCAGAAAGAATTCTTGAGACATCTTTGGTGCAAAATGATGGTTTATTAAAGCACAGGGATAGGACCCATTGGCAGAAAGAGCTGCTGCCCTGGGGTTGTGAGGTGTGGCAGGTTATTTACTTTGGGGTTGGGGGAGGTAAGGAAAAAGGGAAGTTTCAAAAGAACTTTCATATGCTAAAGAGGACCTACAAGATACCAGAGGTCTTGAGGCCTTATCATTGTCAAGGTTTTTCCCTCTAGCAAGGTATTAACATTAAGATAGTAGGGGAAGGTATGTGCTATGGTGAGTGCTGTGAAGTGTAAATCCGGTGATTCACAGACCTGTACCCCTGGGGCTAATAATACATTATATGTTAATTAAAAAATTAAAAATTTAAAGAAAAAGAATGCCATATATGTCCCACCCAGGAGTGGGGGTGGGGGTGGGGGAAGGTTGCAGGGTGTCCGCATCTGCTTTGTCCTCAGCCAGCCTTCTGTTCCCTCATCATTTTGTGGACAGCAGTTGCTTTATCTGAGGCTCAGTGTAAACACACAGATATTTATATCATCTCCTTATACCAAATCTACCAAATACAGATGAGAACAAATGAGACAATAAAACATCAAGGGTCTTGGGGTCACTCTGGGAATCACATTGGTTTTAGTACCCTTAACTTTTGCCACTGAGTTATATTATTTTGATATACAAATCTGATATCCAGACTTAGAGTGAATCTTTTTTCATATTTATCTTCAGCGTGTGATATCAATCACTCTCTCAATTTTGAATGCCTGTTTTGCTTGATCTTGTGATGCTCCTCTGTATTGATTTCCTTTTCACTTTTCTCAAAAATTACATTCTCCTTTGCTGATTCATCTGCCTCTCACTGCTTTTATGAATAAGCTTTGCACAAGGTAGCATAATTGACCTATCTCTATGCTCACCTTGTGTATTCATTATTTAGCATGCCTTTAATATCAACTCAACATTTGGGACAATAGAATGAAAATATTATCAAAATATGGCTATTACTTTTTGCAGAGTCACTGTGTGATTTTTCTCCACTAGCTTGGGATACTAAATCATATCCTATTTTGGTTTTAAATTAATCACTTAGGTTTATATATTCAGCAGAAACTATAGCTACTGCTTATCTTATTTAACTATACTTCCAAATACTCAAAAGGAGAGAAGAGAGTAAATCATTCTCAAAGAGAGAACTAAGATCATTCTGTCAATGGCAATGGTGATATTAGTAGCTCAGATGCCTACTCAGGTCAAATGGCACTTCCATATGGGCTACTTAAGTTAAATTTTAACTTAGTATTAATATCAGTTTATGCTCAAAATTTTAGTCATTCTTACATAAACATAAACACTAAGCAAAGGTCTCGGGGCCTTCTGCCTCACCCAGTATGAACAGCCATATTCTGCCTTTGAGCTCAGGGAACCACTCTGGGTATCAACTTCTCATGTGATTATTTCTTCTCTAGGGATTTAATATGCTTTCCAGGGCAGCAAAATTTAAGTAGGAATGTTATAGTCAATGAATAGAGAAGCTTAATGAACATTGGTTCTCAGAAAGGAGTGACTTAGGGTGTTTGTCCCTGCCTTTCAAGAGACTCAGGGACCACTATATAAATATAACAAATTTACTTCCAAATAACATAGAGGATTGGGGGAGGCAAGCCATACTCCTCTGAGTCAATGGGGTCCATGAAAATGTTGAGGGAAGAATCAAAGAATATTTGTTTCACTATGCCAGAATGTATTTGCTTAGTATCTCTTGGCATTCTCCTTTAAAAATAAAAATTAGTCTCTTTTCATTAGGTATCCTATTAGAATTTGTATAGTAAATGAGGAATGCTCATATAAATAGAGGAAAACATTGCTATTTCAACTTCTTGTTCTAGAGATTTTCTCTAGTGAGATAAAAAATTTGATAAAAAAATTTGACACTTCATTTAAAAAAAAAAAAGGAAACACTTCATAAACGATCACTATTATGAACCAGGTAAAGAATACATAAAATGGGGGAACCTGGGTGGCTCAGTCATTAAGCCTCTGCCTTATGCTCAGTCATGATCCCAGGGTCCTGGGATTGAGCCCCACATGGAGCTCCCTGCTCAGCAGGGAGTCTGCTTCTCCCTCTCCCAGTGCCCCTGCTTGTGTCCCTCTCTCACTGTGTCTCTCTCTGTCAACTAAATAAATAAAATCTTAAAAAAAAAAAAAGAATAGATAAAATCCTCAGCTTGTGAAGTTAAGATGAATTAGAGGATGAAGGAGGAGAGTAGGAAGAAAATTTTTGAAAGAAGAAGACAAGTGATGAAACTTGCTGGCAGACTAGAGCCTTTGGAGAAATATTGCTTGTTGAAAGTTTCTAGTCCTAGAAGGATCTGAGTACTTTCAAGAATTGGAATTTCTGGGGGAGCCTGAGTGGCTCAGTCAGTTAAGCATACAATTCTCGGTTTTGTTTCAGATCATGAATCCCAAGCTCAGTGTCAGGCTTTAGCGGGAGTTTGCTTGAGATTCTCTCCCTCTCCCTATGCTCCTCCCACCCTCCCCAATAAATAAATAAATAAATATTAAAAAATAAAAAGACTCTCTCTTCCTCTCCTTCTGCCATACGTTTTCTCCCTCTCCCTCTCTCTCTCTCTCTCTCTTTCCCTCTTTCTCCCTCTTAAATAAGTAAGTCTTTAAAAAACAAAAACAGGAAAAAAGAAGAAGAAAAGTCTCCTAACTCAGCAACTTATGCCAGGGAAAATGACTCAGTTTGGCTTCCCCCAAAAACAAAGTCTACATGGACAAATACTTGTATCCAAGTAGTTTACTTACTCAATATGTAATACAAAGAAGGAGAAGTGAATAAGGAAAATGAGAAAAGGAAGGAGGAAAACACAAAGTAATGGCACATCATCATGATCCTTGGGGCGCCTGGGTGGCTCAGTGGTTTGAGCCTCTGCCTTCAGCTCAGGTCATGATCTCAGGGTCCTGGGATCAAGCCCCGCATCGGGCTCTCTGCTCAGCAGGGAGCCTGCTTCCGCCTCTCTCTCTCTGCCTGCCTCTCTGTCTACTTGTGATCTCTGTCTGTCAAATAAATAAAATCTTTAAAAAAATAAGATCCTTATTATAGGCCTTTATAGTTCATGGTCTGGGAGAGATGTGCAGGTTATCGCTGAAACACAGGAGTCTGGAGTCCTCTGATCACTGGTTCCTGTTTCTCATTGGTTAAGGGTCATCCCCAGCTATTCCATTCATGGACTACACTTGTGTCTGGGTTAGTGAGTCCCCAAATCATTGAAGACAATTTTGCCACAAAAAGCAGAAAAACATGCACAGAAAATTGGGTGCATGGGGTGGGACAATGGCAGCTTCTAAGGAGGTAGTATAGTCCACCTTTCAGTGATTGAAATCTGACATGGGCTACAGAGGTAGGCTAGAATGTGTAAAGTTATTGTGTGACACAATATGGAATAAAGACTAAACATCAGGACATGAAGTAGTTCAGCAAAAGCAAAAATTCAGAACTTGTTGTACCTAGAGGAAATGTAAAGATCTCCATTATCTCTGAAGATCTATGGAGAATTTATTGGAAACCTGGGTCTTCTCACCTTACCCAGCATGGTGGGCCATCATGACCAGCTCCCTTGGATGACATTCAAGTTACCATGTTGGGTTCAGAGGTAGTCTCTTTCCCCAGACAAATCTCGAGAACAGCACTCACTATGTAAAATAGATGAAGGACTGATTTGGGGCAATAATGTTTCTAAATTTGTTATATATTTAAAGTACTATATTGTGAATATAATTATTAAAATTATTATAAATTGCTACCTAATCTGAGTTCCAAGAACTTTTTTGGTCTCCTTATAGAATTACCTCTTCAGTTCTCACTGTGGCAGAGTATAAGCAGCTTATAACTAACAGTTATGGTTTTTCTGAAATAATAGTAGTAATTACTGAGCACTTCTCAAGTGTTGCCAACCTTCTAAGTGATTTACATGTGTTAACAAATTTAATTCTCACAACAAGCCTCTGAGGTAGGTGCTATTATTATCCCCATGCTTCAGATATGAAAATTAAGGCACAATGAGGTTAACTAATTTGTATAAATTCATCAGCTAGTAAATGACAGAGCTGGAATTTAGGCCTGAGAGTCAGTGTGCAACCCAAACTTTAAAGCACTGAATATTATGCCTTTTGAGATGAAGCACAAAGTTCTTAGAAACCAAGATCCAAAATCCCATCGATATTATAGGTTGATTACATTGCAACCATTTTTTTTTTAAAGAAGCACCTAAATAATTTTTCATTTCAAAATCATAGTATTAACTTTTAAAATGGTCTAACAGGTCTCACCAGATATACAGGCAAAACACTTTACTTTAGATTTTATTTTTTGAAAACTTAACAATATAAAATAGGTCAAGCACCTTTGTTAATTAACTCTATTTCATTAAAATTATGACCTCTGGTTTAAAATGCCTTCACTCTTGTGTGTTAAATTTATGTGGATGATCCATAAACAGTCCCTAATTAGTCACATGTGGATTCAGATGTGGGCTTGTGTGTTATAAACTAACACTGAAGTGTATAAGGAACTGTCAGTCAGATCAAAAGTCAACTGAAAATCATCCCGTTTGCAAAGCTGAGAGCCTGTCACAGTTAGTTAGTCATAAATGTTTAAAACAGCAACCAAACTTTTATTCTAATTGAGCATGAGTTGAAAGGCTATCCACTTTGATGTCTTTGCTTTTATCATTTGTATATAGCTCAAAAACTACTATTATGTTTTTTTTTTAATCCTCCCTTGGAGTGGTAGACATTACTTAGTTCTGAAAATATACAGGTAGATCAATCTATAATTGCAAGGCCTTTGTACAGTTTCCAATTATGCCTACAATCTTCCACGTGCAAAAGTTCAAAAGTAAAATTCTTCCCTCTTTTTACTCTATTTGATCTCTTTCTCCATGTATTTGTGGTTCAAGACATAAGGAACACATCTTTGCAATAATATTTAGAGAGCCATCATTTAAAGTATAATAGTCATCTTATCCCATTTTATCAGCCTTGAGTAGACACAAATCAAATAATATATTTTTTCATTAATATTGCACATTTTATCAGTAAAATTTAGTGGCATTAATGGCCCCATTCTATAGATTTACATATTGAGACTCAGAAGTGAAATGACTATCAAGGACCTAGAGCAATTCATGTGGCAATGGCAAAGATTTCAAAATGCCAGAACTGCACCCATTTCCATTCTTTTATTTTAGAACTTGAACACAAGTCCTGCATTCAGGATCATTATCCTGTAATTTTACGGCCAACAATATTATTGGTTAAATAGCCAATGCTGGAAACATTCTTTAGACCTCTCAGAGGACTGTAACTATTGACATGTGTTTCACTTTTTATGCTATCTGTTCCTCAATGAATTATTATTTTTGTTCAAATAGTCAAATATCCTTGGATATTTCAACAATAAGAAAAAATATGTATATTTACACATATAAATGCCATTCTCTATTCTCTTTATTCTTTTGTGTAAATCTTGATTTTCATCCACTATCATTTTCCTGCTGTCTAAAAGACTTACTATAATATGTCTTGTAGGGCAGGTCTGGTGGTGATGAATTTCCTTAGGTTTTATATGTCTGAAAATGTCTTTATTTTGCCTTCAATTTTGGAAAATACATATATGCCAACTATGAAATTCTAAACTGGCAATCTTTGGTTTTCAGTACTGTAAAGATGGGGTTCCATTATCTTCTCACTTGCTTTGCTCAGACAAAAAAATCTAACGTCATTTTTATCTTTGCTCCTCTGTATATAACAAGTCTTTTTTTTTTCTTAATATTTTTAAGAGTTTCACTTCATACAGATTTTGAAGAGTTGTATTATGATATGCCTCAGTATAGTAGTGGGTTTTTTGTTGCTGTTGTTTTTTTCCCCCCATGTTTCTTGTGATTGGAGTTGTTTGAGTCTCTTGGATTTGTGAATTTATAGTTTTCATTGAGTTTGGAAAGTTTGGGGCCATAATCTCTTTAAATATATTTTCTTTCTCTTCTCTATTCCTCCTCCTTCTGGGACAACAATTACCTCTATATTCCAGTGTTCACTAATTACCAGTGTTTGCTAATTACCTCTTCATTTATTTAAGTCCTTTTCTTTTCTTTTGTTTTACTGTGGATAGTTTTTATTGCTAGATCTTCAATTTCACTATTATTTTCTTCAGCAATATCTAATCTGTAGTTAATCCCACCCAGCATTTTTTTTTTTTTAAGATTTTATTTATTTATTTGACAGACAGAGATTACAAGTAGGCAAGAGAGGCAGGCAGGGAGAGAGAGGAGGAAGCAGGCTCTCCGTGGAGGGAGAGCCTGATGTGGGGCTCGATCCCAGGACCTTAGGATCATGACCTGAGCCGAAAGCAGAGGCTCTAACCCACTGAGCCACCCAGGCGCCGCCCCCCCCAGCGTATTTTTTAATCTCAGACATCATAGCTTTTAGTCCTGAGATTTCATTCTGAACTTTTTTCATATTTTATATATCTCAACATAACTCTTTAAGCATATGAAAGAATCATAATAATTTCTTGTTCTATAATATAATATTGTTTTATTAATGATTTGCTCTCTATGTTCATTGTTGTCTGTTTCAATTGACTAATTATTTTCTTTATTATGGGTCATATTTTCTTGCCTCTTTACTGACTGTTGGTCTTTGATTGAATGCCAAACACTGAATTTTACCTTGTTGGATGTTGGATATTTTTCTTTCTTATGAATCTTGTACTTTGTTCTGGGATGCAATTGAGCTACTTGGAAAAAAATCTAATTCATTTAATTATTACTTTTGCGATTTGTTATTCAGATACAGAGGAGTGTTCAGAAGTGATAATTATTCCACAATACTGAGGCAAGACCTTTTTGAGTATTCTCTCTAATGCTCCATGTAAGACTTTTTTCAGCCCATGTTGTGAAAACAAGCACTGTTCCTGGCCCTGTGTGCATACAAGCACTGTTCCCTCCAATCCTTTTAGATTCTTCAGCACTGGGTGGTTTTCTCACATGCATGTAGTGCTCAATACTCTGCTCATCCTGAAGGAGAACCCTTTGCCAATGCCCAGGGATCTCCTCTTATTCCACTTTAATTTTCAGGTACTTTGTCCTATGAACTCTAGTTGCCTTGGTTTCCCTGAATTCTCACAGCTGACCAATTCTTCTGGGCCCATCCTCAGTTTCCCCTCCCTCTGCTGTGGCCAGGAAATTATTGAGGCAGTAAACTGGACAAACTTAGGGCTCCTTGTGTGGTTTCCATCTCTCAGGGATCCCTGTTCTTCATCATCTGATAGCCAGAATCTTGAAAATATTGTTAAATTTATTTTGTTAAATTTATTTTGTTTGACTTTGTTGTTGTACGTTTCTGATGGAAGGGTGATTCCAGTCCCTGGGTACTCGAGCTTAGCCAGAATGATTACGGTTTGAGGATGAGAAATATAAGAACTTAATAAGTCCTGGACATGAATTTAAATGTTTTACATATACTAACTCATTGAAATCATATAGTAAGTCATGAGGTAAGCATTATTTTTATCTCCCGGTAATGGACATTGTTGGTTGCCTGCACAATATTATTATTATCTTCCTTTATATTGATAACAGAGGTTCAGATTATTTCCCAGGATATCATCTGTCTCTGATGTATAAATCTACCAGAAATTACATCTACTTTTAATGTAATTCCTCAACTCCTAAATTCATTTGATAGTACCTATTTTAGAATCTTGGCAAAGAGAACAGAATTCTTTTTAGGATTATTTTCTTAAGAAAGAATACATTTCTCAAGAGGTAAGGTTCAGAAAACAGAATGATCGTTAGACTGTAGTCCTCAAAACCCATTTTAATTGTAGTTCCTAATTGTGTGTGGATGACACATGCAAATTCCTTTCCTATTCCGTGATGTACATTTTCAGCTGTTGCCTTGTTCTATTTTTTGTAATTTAAGAAAATTTTAGGGATACCTGGGTGGCTCAGTGGGTTAAGCCTCTGCCTTCAGCTCAGGTCATGATTTTGGGATCCTGGGATCGAGCCCCTCATCGGGCTCTCTACTCAGCAGGGAGCCTGCTTCCCCCTCCCTCTCTGCCTATTTCTCTGCCTATTTGTGATCTCCCTCTCTCTGTCAATTAAATAAATAAAAATATTTAAAAAAAAGAAAATTTTAAGAAAATGACTTTTTATTGAAAAATGATACCAAGGAATCACAAAATATTCAGAGTGATAAGTCAGTTCCAAAGATGTACTACTTTAATACCATAAAATGTATTCTCAGCTAATCCCACACTCAGTTAATACATAACATATAACCATATGCACTCTAAAAAAATAGAAAGATATATATTAAACCTTTCACTATCTTGATACCTATTAAATAATCGAAGTACAGAAAAAAATGTGAAAAAGTACATCTGTTAATGGTTTAAGGTATTTTTCTGATTTTTCCTTCTAGAAAATATCCATGAAAAGGAAATACAGGATTGATGCAGAATTTTTCAAGAGGAAAAAAATACTATGAACCAGTAAAAGAATAATTTGCCATAACAATGAGACATATGGACAAAGATTCAACAGAAAACATAAGGTCAAAAATGTTAAATTATAATTTAGAAACAATGCCCACCAACGTTTTTCCATGATGTAAGTCCCCAGCATGAAAATATTTGTTGAAAGCTTTCATATTAAGACTATATATGCTGTACTTAAGTAAAACACACGGAGAAAATGATATATGATTCCTGGAACAAATTGGTAAATGCAGTTAGAATGGTGTCCCAAAATGTACTTTTAGGAATTAAATGTTAGGCAGATACAACTGTCTTGTTGCATTTGGAATTAAACGGAGAAGAATATAAAACTGTGAAGTAATGCAGAGGAAAAGATTAGAAAAACAGAATAAAGTTCCTTTTAAATTCTTTATTATAAGGCGTGATATTTATAAATGTCAAATTCATACTTTACTCCTGGAAATGATACACCATGACCTCAGGTTGAGTGGAAGTGATCATATTATCCCACTTCCTTGCAACTGTTAAAAGCAGTTGCACTGGGGCACCTGGGTGGCTCAGTGGGTTAAAGCCTCTGCTTTCGGCTCAGGTCATGATCCCAAGGTCCTGGGGTCGAGCCCCACATCGGGCTCTCTGCTCCGTGGAGAGCGTGCTTCCTCCTCTCTCTCCCTGCCTGCCTCTCTTGCCTACTTGTAATCTCTGTCTGTCAAATAAATTAAAAAAAAAAAAAAAAAAAAAAAAAGCAGTTGCACTACCCAAGCCAGATATGTCAATTCCCTTGTTAGAATGTTTAGTATTAATGAAATTGATGGAAAAAATAGCTCTTCCATCTTTTATCACCAAAGTATAAGGATATAGGTAGAAATATGAGTGCACTTTTCTCTCCTTTTTTTTTCTAATATTTTATTTATTTATTTGAAAGAGAGAGACACAGGGAGAGAGGGGACACAGCAGAGGGAGTGGGAGAGGGAGAAGCAGGCTCCCCAGCAGAGCAGGGATGTGGGGTGGTACTGGATCCCAGCACCTGGTATCATGACCTGAGCCAAAGGCAGACGTTTAACAACTGCGCCACTCAGGTGCCCCATGAGTACATTTTTCTACATGAGTTGGTAAAAATGGATGAAGAAATGAACTAACAAAAATGAAGAAAAAGGAAACATAGATTAAGAAAGAGAAAAATGTTGGGGCAACTGGGTGTTTCAATCAGTTAAGCAGCCACCTTTTGATCTCAGCTCAGGACTTAATCTCAAAGTTGTGAGTTCAAGTCCCACTCACACTGGGCATGTAACCTACTTTAAAAAAAGAGAGAGAAAGAAAAGTGTTGAGATAAAAGTAGTTTTAGAGGTGCCCAGGAGGATAAGTCGATTAAGTCTCCAACTCTCAGTTTCAGCTTAGATCCTGATCTCAAGGTCCTGGGATCAAGCCCCACATCAGGCTCCAAGCTCAGCAGGGAATCTGGTTGAGGATGCTCTCTCTATCTCCCTCTGCTTGCTCTCTAAATAAATAAATAAGTTTTTTTGAGTAGTTTCAGCAGTAATGAGTCTTAGATCCTTGTTTCTGAGGTTCTTGGCATATTCTCTGGTTCTCCCAGCATTTCGTTTGATTTAGTGAGCTGCCCCAATATTACTACAATAAACCTTTATTTGCCCTAAGCTGCTCTGGTAAGAGCTGGACTTCTGTTACTTAAACTGAAAGAATTTGAGACCAGGAGAAAATATGAGCTGAGTTGATCATTTTGTGACTGAACAGCATGAAACTTTCTAGTATTTTACATAAACTCTCATGGAATTGACTTATGGACCAAGTCAATTCCAAGTGCCTAAATTCTAGTATTTTAGTTCATGTTTTTAGTTCACATGTTGCACTAAAATCTATATATTTAGTTAAATATAAAAAAACTTAAGAAATTGGAGACTAGAAATGTATCTAAAAACACTACTTTGATGTGCCCTTATATTCCTAGATTTATTAAAGATGAAATGTTTACTTGTATACAATATAAATAGAAGTATAACCTTTAAAGTGAAGTGAGTTTTATACTAAATAATTATTTACTAAATAATTATTGAAAAGTGCTATGTTCTATAAGTAGTTAAATCTGAAGATTGAAAATAATGGTTAAGACAAAACCAAGGTCATGTTTTCAGTTTTATTTTTGTTCTCTATGTTTACTTTTCTTATATATAAGGGGGGCTCAATAAAAATTAGATATGGTAATATATGACTCTTAATGCATAATAATATCCCATTGAAAGATTTTTCTAATTTTTATAATAAAAATTTATATGGGAGTAGTCCCTATTGAAATATGGTAGTTGGTAGTGAGCAAGAAGAGGTTAATGGACTGGAAAAGATATTTGCAAACTCTGATTGTCAAGGTTTTATATACTGATTTTTTAAATCATAATTTGTTAATAGAAAAAGTGTTCCACTACTAAAATTATGTTTGAGAACCTGTGGTTCTAGTCCAACATTGCTTCATCTTTGAGACTCCAACTTTCACTTAAACTGTCATGACAGAGAGATTCTCTTAACCTCTCACTCCAGCTATTCTTCCCATCAACTTAAGTGCGGTTTAGACCTCAACGTTAAGTGCCCTTCCTTGATGTTTCAACTGCCCTATATACTATAAAGAAAAAATAACTCTCAAAGGACACCCAAGTGTGTTCAAGAAACAATGGGTCAGTGTTAGAGGAGAGGGGAAATTTTGAATCCTGTATGGATTTGGGTATTGGTCACTCAGATTGTCCTCTGCCTCTGTTGGCCTCCTGCCTGGCTCTCAGGGAAAGGGGCGAAGTTTGCAAAGATTGACAAAAAGCTGAAAGAACTCTTTCATTAGAATCTTTGAAAGATTTTGGAAGCTCAAGGCAATAATACTTTGTAACCTCTGTCCTAGTGGGATCAAAGGGGGTGGGGGTGAGTAGAAGAGTGTGGGGTGCTTTTCCCTATTCAAGGTTTCTATTGAGCATGAAAATGTCATAGCATCTGAGCAGTGGATCAGCTGACAACTGGAATGCAGCAGAAATGGAAATGGTATTTCACTGTGATGAGTCTTGGAGTTTTTGTTGCAGCATTGATAATTTGGGATAAAATCAAGAACATAGTAGGCAGCTAGAGACAGGGAAGATGTTTACAGTGGTTTTGACATCACTGAAAGACCTAGGGAAGAAGAAAGGAACGGTAGATACATGCAGTAACTGTGAGGAATGCTTCTCTAGCAAGATAAGAACATTTGGGACCTATTTTGGAAAGGTGATGTAAAGGGTCAGAAATCCACTAAAACCCACAAAAAGTTGAATTATGTGCTGTGAGAAAAAGAATGAGGTATCACGAATACTCAAAATCAAGAGATTTAGTAGGAATTTGAAGAAAGATCTGAGTTGGAGGAATTCTGGATCCTGGGAAACTGGAAAGACCTCACTTCAAGCCTCTTTACTGAACAACCTCCCAATATGAATAATTGCCTACATTCTGAAGACATTGTTATTTCTAACCTGGCACCAAATAGTTTCCTCTGATATAGAATGTTATAGTTGGTCAAGAGCTCAGTCTTGTCAAACAAATTAGGGTTTGAATCCTAGTTCTCTCCATGTTTTTGTCCTTGGGCTAATCACTTCATCTCTGTGAACTTTTACTTCTTTGTCTCTATAGATGGAATAATAATTTTGCCTACTTCATAAGATTTTGTGAGGATCCAAAAAGGCAGAGTACATAATAAGTGCTCAATAAATATCAATAAAGAGTAACTTTTTATCATATTTATAACTGAAACCATGGTTATCATATGTTTTACTGGATTCTTTCTAACCCTCTCTATATCATGATACTTCAATATGTTTTTCACTAATGAATGTCCATAATTATTCTGTCATATTTTATAGCCTTAAGAGACATTATAATTGGCCTGAGTCACCTTTTCAAGATTCATAAGTAAATTGTTTCTGAACCATTTGGGGCAATTACTTAAATTCATGTAATTATATACATTGACAAAATCATGCCCTACCTTGATGGTCAGGAAGCCACCCAGATAACATATATTTGTTAAGGAATTACTTTCTATTAAGCAAAATATCAAGTTTGAGGGTTATAGCTTTGAGCATAAAATATAGCATTTCATCCTCCTGGACCCTCTAGAACATTTTGGAAGAAATTTTACATAGACTAAAGCTCCCATAGGTCAGGTGAGGATATGTATTTGGAAGTATATTTAACTGTTGTTATTTTGATCTTATAACCCTCTAGGCACTCTTGGTCTGGGGAAACCTGGATTTCACTTTTCAGGCTGAGGGAATAGAAAATTCTGAAGAAAGAAAGCCTTGTGTTTGGAAGATAGAAGTGGGCACACAGAAGAACCTGGTTATACCTTTTGCACTGAATGGAGACATGGGCCAAATGAGGCACATGAGTCATGACTCTAGAGAACAAGTGATGAACTTGAGAACTGTGGTGGATAAAACTACAAAATATTATTAATACTTAAGTGTGTGTAAGTCTCTCAAAGAGTGTTAGTGCCTAAGGACACGGAAAAAGCATGTGTTTTATTATTATTATTTATTACAAAATTATTATTAAAATAAAACTATATTGGCATAATTATTTTGGGGAATATACTAGAATGAAAAAACAGCTTCACCCAGTTGTTTAGATGCATGAATTTTGCACAAAAATACTAAGCTAAGTTCTGATGGGTTTGTAATTTAAAAAAAAGATTAAAAAGCATCTCTTAGCAACTTTAATAGTATTATTATATTAGAAGGATGACAAGAATTTCTTGTGGTGAAGTTAGGGAAAAAATAAATATATCAAGAAATCTAAGAACTTAAAAAAACTCAAGATATTATATACTTAAATTTAAGGGTCTGGTTTATTTTGTTCTGTGAAATGTATATCTGTCATGCATAAGAAAAATTAATTTATAAAATGAAAATTGACTAAAAGCATGAAACCAACAAAATATCAGGATAACTTAAATGCCAAATACTTGATATTGTTTAAAGCAGTGCTTCTCAAAAATTTATGTGTACATCAATTGCCAAAGGATTTTGTAAATATGCAATTTCTGATTCAGTAGATTTGGGATATGGCCTGAGATTCTACATTACAAGTACGCTGCCAGGTGATGTTGATATTGCTAGTCCATTGATCATAATTTTGTTTTACTAAAGTTTTAAATTCTAGAGTCACATGCAGTTGTAAGAAATAATACAAAGAGACTCCATGTATCTTTAATTCAGTTTGTCTCAATGGTAATAGCTTGGAACTTTGTAAAAAAATCAGCTGGGGATATTTAAGTGAGTCTATTTCTGGGTTCTCTACTATCTTCCATTAATCTGTGCATCTATCCCCTCATCAATACCACACAGTCATGCTTGCTATAACTATGTATTAAATCTTCAAATTGGGCTAACTGATTTCTGCTACTTTTATCTTGTTTTTTCAAAATAATCTTAAACTATTTTATTTCCTTTGCCTTTCTACATACATTTTTAGTATGTGGCATCCAGTTTGTGGTAAGGAGGGAGAAGAAGAAGGAGACTTGCTTTTTAAAAGCGTTGGACAGGAAATGACATGCATGACTTCTAAACACATTCCTTTGGCTAATACTCAGTTACTTGATCAAATATATCCACAAAGGAGACTAAAAAATACATTTGACTCTGTGTCCAAGGGGAGGGGAGGCAGACAGAGATTTTGATAAGAAGCATTTGGTAAGATGTCTTTGCCATATAAAAGAAGGTCATACAACTGTCTAGAAAATGTAAATTTATAAAACACTAAAGAGTTAATTGTGTTAGACATATATTAGCTTCCTATCACTGCTGTAACAAATCACCGCAAACTGGTGACTTAGGAAAACATAAATTTATTACCTTACAGTTCTGGAGTTTAAAAGTTAAAGATAGATCTCACTGGGCTCAAATCAGGGAATCAGCAGAGCTTTCTTTCTTTCTTTCTTTTTATTTTTTTTTATTTATTTTTTTTTTTTTTGGAGGCCCTGGAGAGAATCTGATTCCTTACTTTTCCCCTTGTAGAGGCCACCCACATTCTTTGGCTCATAGACCCTTTCCATCTATAAATCCAGCAACGGCTGGTCAAGTCTTTCTCATGATATTATCTCTCTGGTTCTGACTCTTCTGCCTTCCTCCTACACATTAAATGACTTGTGTGATTGCATTGAGCCTATTAGGATAATCCAGAAAAATGTCTTTATTTTAAAGTTAAATGATTAGCAGCGTCAATTCCATCTAAAATTTCAGTCCTCCTTGCCATGTAGCATACAACACAGCCACAGGTTCTGGGGATAAGGACATGGGGGGGGGGGTCCTTATTCTAATTACTACAGTAGAAATAGTTTTGCAGAAAATGATGAATGGGTACTATCATTTTATTACCTTTTCTATTAATTCAGCCTTGTGCAAAAGAGGATTTAAGTAGCTCTGCATTCAAATTTCAGCACTGTCACTTAGTAACTGTGTGAGCTTATTAGTTAGGCTAGCTACATAACATCTGTATGTCTATTTCCTAAAGTGTAAAAATGGAAATAAGTAATACCTTCACCAAAGACGTGTTATTGAGCTTAAAAGAGATACAATATGTTTAAGATACTCTCTGAAACACTGTTTATTAAAAATAAGCTGGTTGAAAACATCTCTTCAACAAATGGTATTGGAAAAACTGGACAGCTACATGCAAAAGAATGAAACTGGACCACTTTTTTACACCGTACACAAAAATAAACTCAAAATGGATTAAACCTAAATATGAGATTTGAAACCATAACACTCCTAAAGGAAAACATAGGCAGAAATCTGTTGGACATCAATCTTCGCAACACATTTATGGCTCTGTCTCCTAAGGCAAGGTTAACAAAAGCAAAAATAAACTATTGAGAATACCCCCCAAATAAAAAGCTTTTGTGTAGCAAAGGAAAGCACCAAAACAAGATAAAAACAAAAAGCAACCTACTGAATGGAAGAAGATACTAGCAAATGATATATCTGATAAGGGGTTAATATCCAGAATATATAAAGAACAACAACAGCAAACAAACAACAGCAAAAACAAATGAATGAAAACAAAACATAAAAAAACAAAACACTCTGATTAAATGATGGGCAGAGGACCTGAATCAACTTTTTTTCCGAAGACATACAGATGGCCAATAGACATACCAAAAGTAGTTCAACAACACGAATCATCAGGAAAATTCCAATCAAAACCACAATGAGATATTACCTCATAGCAGTCAGAATAGCTAATACCAAAAAAAAAGAAATAACAAGTATTGTGAGGATGTGGAAAAAAAGGAAACTCTAGGGACTATTGGAGGGAATGAAATTGGAGCAGGCACTATGCAAAACAGTATGGAGGTTCCTCAAAAAATTAAAAGTAGAGATACTAATACCGTATGATCCAATAATTCCAGTCCTGAGTATTTACCCAAAGGAAAAGAAAACACTAATTTGAAAAGACATTGCAAACTTATGTTTATTGTAACATTATTTACAAAAGTCAAGATATGGGCTGCCTATGTAGTTCAGTTGTTACGCATCTGCCTTCGGCTGTGGTAATGATCCCAGGGTCCTGCTTTGCTGGGAGCCTGCTTTCCCTCTCCCACTCCCCATGCTTGTGTTCTTGCTCTTGCTATCTTTCTCTCTCCCTCTGTCAAATAAATAAATAAATACTTAAAAAAAAAAGATATGAAAGCAACCCAAGTGTTCCTTGATAGATAAATGCATAAAGAAAAGGGTGTGTGTGTGTGTATGTGTGTGTGTGAGATAGAATATTACTTGGCCATAAAAAATAATGAGATCTTTTCATTGTGACAACATGGATGGACCTAGAGTTTATTATGCTCTAACTGAAATAGATGGAGAAAGACAGATACCATATGATTTCACTCATATGTGGAATCTAACAACAAGCAAAGAAAACACAAATGAATAAACAAACAAACAAAAAAGAATCTTAAATACAGAGAACAAATTGATGGTTGCCAGATGGGAGGTGAGTGGGAGAGATTGGTAAAACAGATAAAGGAGATTAAGAGATACAAACGCCTATAGGAAATATAGTAAATAATGTTGTATTAGTGTATGGTGATAGATGGTGACTACACTTGTCATGGTGACTATTAATTATATTTATTTTAATTATTAATCATATTAATTATTATTATATAAAATTATTAAAATTATATATAATATATATTTATAAATTATATAAAAAATATATAAATATATATATTATATATATTTTTAATATATAAATTTAAATTTATATAATTTATATAATTTAAATATATAAATTTATATATATAATTTATATATATATATAAATCATCTGCACTTGATTACTGTCCCCCTCGGGACACTTCATCATTCACCTTTCCCCTAAAAGGATCACATAGCCTGGGGGTAATTTATTTCAACACCATGATGTGTTTTGTTAGATTTCCTTTCCTAGGTGATTTCCAGGCAAAGCCCTGATTGGACAATCACATCACAGATCACACTGCAGATTTTCCATGTTAACACTGTTGGTGGGTTTTTAATCAGTAAAAACTGGGGGTTTCTTCTGACCTGTCTCTCTGCTTCCCCAGACTGCCAAGGGCCTGTGGTTGTCTGGGAGCAGGCCTTCACTGGGGCCACCTGAGGAGGTGAGGGAGCTCTGGGCCTGGGGACGCAGTGCTGTGGAGGGCGGTCGTGGAGCCAGCCGACAGGCATCTTAAAAAAAAAAAAATTATATATTATCACATCATATATATATATAAATATATATTTATATATATGAAATATTATAAAATTTATTATATAAAATCATATAAAATATATAATTATATATAATATAAATATATATTATATATCATATAAATATATAATAATTAATATAATTATTAATTATATTAATTAATTAATAATTAATTAATGTATATAATTGCTGAATCACTATGTTGTACACCTAAAACATTGTATGTCAACTATAATTCAATAATAAAAAGAAAAAAAATAACCTGGTTTATTTCACAGAACTTATTTATCCAGAGTTGGAGAAAATCAGTACAGCCTTGGATTAAAGGCATTGTTTTTTCAACCTTGAGTTTCAAATCTGGCTGAATATGTAGTTAAATGATGATTATAAAAGCCAGTATTTGTCAGGAGAGGGGAAAGCGTCTATATTCCAAAAATACCTTTTACCTATTAAAAGCATGGGGTCCTAAATGTAGGTATTAAGAAACCCAGAGAGGAAAGTTCTGCCTACTGGGAAGGGATTTATAGCACAGTTGGAGCTCAGGGTGGGGTGGGGGTACTGTGCCCTATGGGAGAAGAGTGTGGAGTAGTAAAGAATCAGCTGATGATGCTACTAGAGCTCTTCAGAAATTGCCTCCCCCCAAAAAAATAAACAAACAAAAAAGGAAAACGGACAGTTCTAGGAAAAGGTGGGAAGGGTATCCTGTCACTGAATCCATTCAGAACTCTAACATGAGGAGGGCATCCTTACACGTATATGGGTGCAAAGAGGAAGAATGAATGTAAAACGAGTTATGAGAAATTATATCCTGGTACTCCTTTCTTCTTAGATATAGACACTGAGCAATTCTTGGGTGCCTCTAATAGGGAAATGGGAGGTAATACTGAGGTTCACCAATATTCCATGAGATCTTCATGGCAAGGGGTAAATTAGCAGGGTAATGCCAGGGATTAGCTGGAAGACTCATTACCAGTGAGAGTGGGGGTGAAAGCAGCAAGGTGGGATTCCCAAATTTCTAACCGTGCTAAGAAAACAGAACTCTAGTTACTGCATCAATGAATATTTAAACAGTGAAAGCAACAAGAGGCCAGGGAAGTGCAGAACCATCTAAAGCAGAGGTTGGTGGGATCCATGGGAGAATGGCTTGTTAGCCTTAAAATCATAGTCCTTATACAAACGTACAATGCACATGTGTCAAATGTTTTCTTTAATTAATGAGGGAGTGAGGAACATGTTGCAAAGGTTTAAAAGAGCACACACTTACTGATGTTATCAGATATGCTAAAATAAATTTATAATAAATGTTAAACTCTTCAATATCAAGGCAATAATCATTTGCCTTCCACCACACCAAATTCATTTACAGGGCTATGGAGAAGAACCATTCACATTGCTTTAACTTTTCTACAACTTTCATAGCTGTCAACGCAAAAGCAATGGGTGGTTGGGTGGGTAGAGGAGAGTTATAGAATCATGTAACTCAGGGGGCACCTGGGTGGCTCGGTGGGTTAAAGCCTCTGCCTTCGGCTCAGGTCATGATCTCAGGGTCCTGGGATCGAGCCTCACATTGAGCTCTCTGCTCAGCAGGGAGCCTGCTTCCCTCTCTCTCTCTCTGCCTGCCTCTTTGCCTACTTGTGATCTCTGTCAAATAAATAAATAAAATCTTAAAAAAAAAAAAGAATCATGTAACTCAGAGAATGTGCTAGATGGGACAGATACTCAATATTTTTGTCCATTTCAAAGTCTTTACTTTCACAACCTTGCCTCATCACTCACAAGCAGGCCACTGTTATATTTCGTCAGGCTTTTTTCGGCACCTATGTATGTTCCTCATCTTAAAAATGAGAATGAGAGTAAGGAATAGGAGTCTGAACAGACCAAATTTCCCATGATGGCACTCTTCTAAATTAAAAGAAAATAGCATTCATTGAGTAAATGCAAAGTTTTCATTTCCATCACCGATATTGGGGACATTTAAAAAATTTAGTCTAATTACAGAGAAATAATGAATTTATAGATTTCCTACATTTGGAAGGAGACATTTTTAGATCTGATAAATAAAATAACAAAATAAAGTCCTCAATCAAGAGTATCCTATATATACATTCAAAAAAGCCTGGTTTTGCTTCTTTGTGGGTAAATATATAGAATGAGTAGCACTATCCTTGAAAAAATAATGAAAACTATTTTATTTTTTTAAAAAATTAGATCTCTTCTTACCAAGTCAAAGTAATTGTACTATATATCATAATGTAGCATAATTAAATTGTCTCTACTGCCCATCAGGAAGTGGGGTCATGATTCTTAATGATCTAAGATGAGCCACAATGTGAAATTTTAAAGCACTTGAAGTGTTTTTCTCCTCCTTTTTCAATATCTTGTTTTCTCCTCTGGTTACACCTTTCCTGTCCTTCAGGTATTAAGTGCCTATACAGCTTTCAATATGGCAGAATTAACCAGTGGTATTAACCATCCAGGCCTGCCAATTACTCGTGCTCTTAATGTCCCCACTTATCTACTTCCCTCCCACAGCAGAGCAAATTAATTAACTTCCAGTCTGCAAATAATGTATAAAATTAATCCATTAAAAGAATGATGAGTAACCAAATTTAAAAGATTGTTCTAAACCGGTACTAGATTTAGAGAAAGGATAATAAATTATTCCAAAGAAATGAAATCTTGATGGCGTATGTTCTGAAAGTCAGAGGGTGGGCAGTGTTTGAATGATATTGGTAGTGTTACATAGACTCTACAGGTGGCACTTGAATTGCAAGTTGGCCATGGTCATTCTCCAGTGTGTGAGACTCGTCCTTAATCCATGTTGCTTATTTAAATATCACACATTACACAGGAATATCACCCATTCACTGGACCATGCATTATATGTGGGGAAGCTATAGCTACACCCCGCTAAAGACCAATATTCAGGAGCAAAGTTTGTAGGTACTCTAAAAGTATTTGCCAGATAATTAGAAAATGTTCCACTGCTTCAAAGACCTCCCATATAATACACAGTTAAATGATTATTTTGGAGGTTATTTTGGAGTATTACTACCTTTGAGAAAGCATTGTTATTGGGCACTTTTTTCTAGGAGACATTAATGTGTATAATTAAAAACATACAATTCAACCTCACTGCAGGACATCTATGAAACCATTTATGGGTTGTTTTTTCTTGTCCTTCTAGGTGTTGCTGACTGTGGGCTCAAAGTAATGAGAAGAAAGTTATTTTTAGGTTGGCGTAAGTGTTTTGGTTGCTCTAAACTAAAAAGCCTTATTTAGAGTTTGCATACACTACTATGGTACATTGTGTTTTATGCAAAGCTAATTGCTTTCCTTAGTTCTGCCATTAGCCATTTCTTTTTTTCTAATAAGCCTCTCCTTACTAAAGAAATGAAAATGGAGTAGATTTGTATTGCTGATTGGGAGAAAAAAATGAAATGTTCAAAGAAAAACAATATATTAAAAACATTTCCCTGGCATGACTACCTCAGCTTAAAAGGATTTTACTTTTTCATCTATTTCAAAAATAAAATATAAGGGAAGATACATGGTTCTATATATGCTCATATGACTAGATGACACAAAATTATCATTATCTGCCTGCATGTTTGCAAAGATCATGGATGAGAGAAATTTTTGTGTAACACTCCTGCTCACAGGTATCCCAATATTCATAATAATTATATACTTTTATAAGCATTTACCTTTGCCCTCATCTTTGTTGGTTGCTGAACAAGGCAATGGAACTCTTCATGGACTTTGGACTTAAGAACTTACTATCTAAAACAGTAAAATGAGAGACCATTGCCTAAATAGTTGCTTAAAGTCTCACCATTGAGTTTTAAGCCCAATTTATTCTGACAAATGAATACTAAGTTGGATATAAAATCCAAACCACTGTCCCCAGACCATTGAACATTTGATAAGATGTGGAGATATGGTTCTAAATAACTAATTCAGGATGTGATTGCACTAGCCACTCCAATATGAAAATGACTGTGATTCATTTGAACATGAAATTTTCCTATGCCTACCCATAGGCAGAAGAGAACTGTGTCTGCCAGAAGGCAGATACATAGATTTTTATCAGACTGAGTTCGAATACTTCTGGATGGGTTGAGGAACCAAGTGCAGATGAGCAAGTTTATCCCTGTGGAGTGTATGCATTTGGGGTCAGGGGAGCAAAAACAAAAGGAAGATTACAAATGTGTTCCTGCTGCCCATCATCCCTTTGTCAATTTTCTGATACTAATTAATTTGAAAAGATCATTTGATATATGCTTTTCGGATGTTTTGGATGCTTTCGACGTTTTCCGCAAGGTTTGTAACCTCAAAATGATGAGCTGTGTGTCAGCATAAGTGAGGCTGAACATAGATAGAACAGGGTAGCCAGAGGGGATCTTTGCAAGCAGCTGCCCTGTCTCACCTCTTCCCCTGGATACCTGTTATACCACCAAGACCAGGTAACACATGCTTCCATTCTCTCCTCCCCCCGCCCCTCCCCAGGCTCTCAGTGGCAATTTGCTACCACCTCTTTCTCAGTCTGAATCTTCTTTAGCCTCATGAACCTCCAGAGCCAATCGCAGGGTCAGATCTGTTCACCATCCCTTCTCTGAGCTCAGCCTTGCATTGCCTTCCAGAGCATCTTCACTCCTCCAGTGGAAGAAAATAGGGTTGTACCTCCAGCCACCTCACCCCAGCCCTAACTGAAATGTAGCAAGTCTACTGTATTTAAAGTGTTACTAGTTTCTTTCTTTAAAGAAAGGGAAGGGGGAACATCAAAAAAAAAAAAAAAAAAAAATCCAGGAGAAAAAATGTCTTAGGAAAACAGGTCTCTATCTTCTTTACTCTCTTCAAAAATACATTTCAAGACTACAAGAGTATTTCATAAGCAGAGTGATGAGACAACTAGATACGTAAGAGTTCTAGTTATTCTTGGATCTACTCTCCTTTCCTAATATATACTATTTGTTCAATTAGGAAAAAAGTACATTTATTAAAACACCTAATATGAGCCAGATACCAGCAAAAAGCCATGTACTTACTCTTTCCAAATTTTCAGTACTGATGGGATTTCCTGAAGTTATCAGTGGAAGGGAATCTTGATATTAAAAGTTTTTATTCTATGTTATTGTATGTAGAAGTTTCATATTTGTGATCTTTCCTCTCTGGATCACAACACTGGTTAGCTTATATTATGGGGAAAGAAGAATTTTGCATATGTAAATGAGGTTACCAATCTATTGACCTTTAGATAGGTTGATTACATTTTGTGGGCCCAATCTAATCATGTGAGGCCTAAAATGCAGAGAAGTTTCTTTAGTTAGAGACAGAAGAGATGCCGCAGACTAGAAAGTCAGAGGTTCAAAACACGAATGTGCCTTGATGGCTTGAAATGGAGAAGACAACCTGACAAGGAATGGAAGTGGTCTTTGGGAGTGAGAGAAGCTCCTGGCTGACAGCCAGCCAGGAGGCAAGGACCTCAGCTTCTACCCATGGCAAACTGAGCTCTGCTAATAAGCACATCTCCATACCACCATCTCAAGGGCCTCTAGGCAAAAGCTTAGGCCAGCTGATGCCTCATCTTCCACCTTGTGAAATCCAAAGCAGAGGAATCAGTCAAGCCTATCTGGACTTCTAACCTACAGAACCATGAGAAAATAAATCTGTGTGGTTTTAAGCAGCTAAATCTGTGTAATTTGTTATGTTACTGATAGAACAGTAATAATACACATGGAATGGACCATCTTCTCTAGAAAATAACACACACACACACACACACACAATGCTGACTGTAGATGCCATGCTAATCTACTGTTTAAATTTTATAGCAAAGTAGGCACAACAACATTGATTGGGGGAAAGCTCTTACAAAGTCATCTCACCTCTGATTTAAGTAGAGAAAATGATGGCAGGAAAAAATTTTTCATCATTAAAGTGGAGTGATAAATCTACTTTTAAGCATTTTGTGAGAAGTGGTTACAAAAATAAAGCACATAGCACATTCCTTAGCGCATTTTCAGTACTCAAAAGAAGAAACTCTCCCTTCCTCCTGCTCCTGCTGTCCAGATGAGGCTGTTATTTAGGATTACAGTACCTGTAACCAGAGTTTCACACACTGAAGAAATGCCGTCATGTAAACCGGGAACTGCCACCCCTGGCAGTGCATCAGTATCATCTGCAATGCTAGTCAACTACACACTCCCACAGCCCACATCAGACTTACCGACCATGGGTCTCCAGAGGGGGTTATTAGGTATGTGAATTTCTGACATGTTCCCAAGGTGAGATCCATGCAGTTGCAGGGCACACACCCAAGAATCCTGCAGCTTGAGAGTATGGTCTGAAATGATTAGAATGGAGTTATGGACAGCTGATGGCTGTAATGGCAGATGGGTAATGGCAGAATCATTGCTTCTTCTGGCAGTGGGGTGGTCTGCTCCATCTGCTCCTCACAGATTTCACAAGTCAGCTAAGGGAAGACAGAGAAGCTATGTTCTTCCTACCTCTTAGTTGAAGAAGGTCAGGTAGGAGGGCAATGCTATTAAGGAAGAAGAAGAAGAAGAAGAAGAAGAAGAAGAAGAAGGAGAAGGAGAAAAAGAAGAGGAAGAAGAAGGAGGAGAAAGGGAGGAGGAGGAGGAGGAAGGAGGAGGATAACGTCATAGTGGGGGTACACATAATCATACTTAGAGCTGGCTGAACTGAAAGCTGCCCTTGTAACTCAGCTATGGTTGAAGTTGGAAAACCTGCCAGGTTTGTGGGAACTGGCTTCTAGTAGCAACGGCAACGTTATTTTTCTCTTTTACAGTGTTTCCTTTTAAACTATGTTTGCAATCTTTGTTGTAGGCATATACCCTGGGGCACCATCCTGGTGTGTGGAGACTTCAATGAGATTCAGCACATAAAAAGACAGAGTATTAGTGTGATGAATCACAATGACAAGGCTGAGTTGAAGGCAACCTGTGCATGATAAAGTGAATTGAAGACTCCCTTCCTGTGACAGTGCAAAAGGGAGATGAGGGGCAACCTGAGGAGATGGACCGAAGTCTTCTCCCCAGTACAAGGCCCACACATGCTCCATACTACTATACCCTGATCGAACATCCAAGGTCTGCTTTCACCCTGTCCAAAATAAATATCATCTGCCATCAAGTGCACACATTATTAGCAACAGGCTACATGAGTTAATCATTCATGAAGGTGGGGAATTTGGCATTGATCCAAAATTAAGCAATGTGTGAGCAACATGAAAGACCCTTGCCTAGGTATTCGGAAGAAAGACCAATACAAACATGGCCATGCCATCAACAAAGCAGTGCAGTCATTAAAGCCCTCCCATGGTGAATAAATAAAAACTCACCAATGACAGGTTAAAAAAAAAAAATTCTCCTGTAGTGTCCTCTTTATACTCCTTCCTCTTTTTGACTTAAGAAGCAAACTTGAAGTTTATAAAAATTAAAGGATAAAATCAAATCATATGACAAACATTTAACACATTTAGCAAAACTGATTCACATAACACATTGAGTTTCACTTTTGGCTTATGCTTAAAATTAAGAAATGGTCTTGGCTAGGTTTTTTTGCATCTTCCCAACTGGACTTCCTAATGGGACTGCCAGGATGCTGTTGATTAGGAAATGAGTTACAAAATGAAGGGGATTTGGAGAAAAGAAATTATAACTGCAATGCAGATATATTAAAATTTTATTTTTTCTTCTCTTTTTTTAGTGCTTATATATATTTGTAATTTTAATTTTATTTTTTCAGTGTTCCAGGATACATTGTTTATGTACTACACCCAGTGCTCCATGCAATATGTGCCATCCTTAATGCCCACCACCAGGCTCACCCACCCTCCCACCCACCTCCCTCTCAAACCCTCAGTTTGTTTCTCAGAGTCCACAGTCTCTCATGGTTCATCTCTCCCTCCCATTTCCCCCAATTCACTTTTCCTTTCCTTCTCCTAATGTTCTCCATCTTATTCCTTATGTTCCACAAGTAAGTAAAACCATATGATACTTGACTTTCTCTGCTTGACTTATTTCACTCAGCATAATCTTCTCCAGTCCCATCCATGTTAATACAAAATTTGGGTAATCATCCTTTCTGATGGCAGAGTAATATTCCATTATGTATACAGACCATATCTTTATCCATTCGTCTGTTGAAATGCATCTTGGCTCTTTCCACAGTCTGCTGATTATGGCCATTACTGCTATGAACATTAGGGTACATATGGTCCTCCTTTTCACTATGTCTGTATCTTTGGGGTAAATACCCAGTAGTGCAATTGCAGGGTCATAGGGTAGTTCTATTTTTAATTTTTTTGAGGAATCTCCACACTGTTTTCCAAAGTGGCTGCACCAACTTGCATTCCCACTAACAGTATATGAGGGTTCCCTTTTCTCCACATCCTCTCCAATATTTGTTGTTTCCTGCCTTGTTAATCTTTGCCATTCTAACTGGTGTAAGGTGGTATCTCAATGTGGTTTTGATTTGAATTTCCCTGATGGCTAATGATGATGAACATTTTTTCATGTGTCTGCTAGTCATTTGTATATCTTCATTGGAGAGATGTCCATGACATTTTCTAAGATGTGCTTTGTAGCCACTCACCTGTCTGGAGCATCTTTTATGAGCCAGGTACCAAGAACATTTAGTAAATGTGTATATGATATGGTGAGTTCTTTTGTTTCAGAGTTGGGAACACACCTTTGTACACTTCTCCTTATATTATGCAAATTTAACTTGATTAGCAACTTTCTGTTGCACAAACAGAAAGGGAAAATGCCCTTCCAAACTTGTCAAACTCTCTGATATATTTTAGAATTATGCAAAAAATGAGGGGCGCCTGGGTGGCTTAGTGGGTTAAGCCTCTGCTTTCAGCTCAGGTCATGATCCCAGGGTCCTGGGATCAAGCCCCACATTGGGCTCTCTGCTCAGTGGGGAGCCTGCTTCCTCCTCTCCCTCTCTCTGCCTGCCTCTCTGCCTCCTTATGATCTCTGTCTGTCAAATAAAAAAATATATATATAAAAAAAAGAATTGTGCAAAAAATGAGATATTAATATATTAAATTCCATTAGACATATAGTGTTCATTGCACTGCAAGGAGCATTGCAATGTCCCATGATGCTCAAAGAACAATGGTGAGCAAAGTCTTGAATCTTGCATAGCTATGAGAGCCAAGGTAGGAATCCTCCAGATGCTTAAAGTCTAAAGCTGTCTTTCACTGTTACCCCTACTACATGGTGCTCTCTAGTTTCCATCTTTTTCTCAATAAGGTCCTTGGATGTCTTCCCAATAGCTAGTGGGGTTTTTTTATTTATTTTTAATCAAACAAGGCACTCCAAACTATTTTTGGGTACCTGTTCAGGAGATTCTTCTCAATTCTGCATTAAGCAATTCCCTCTATTTTTTTTTTTTTTTTTTAAGATCCTAGCACTGCCAGAATTTAGAAAGAAATTTCTCACCAAATGTGTTGACCCCTTCTCTTTCTATTTACATTTCTAATGTTAGCCCATATATTAATTATCAGTCAGGGTTTTCCAAAGAAACAAGGAGAAGGCTATAATACTATAGCTTAGTGAAGCTGACACATAAAACTAACCATCACAGTCCCCATCTAAAGAGAAAACAGCTATTCTCCATAGCATTTTGAAGAAATCTGTTTGCATTCTTAAGAAATCTTCTTCTCTTTCTTTCTTTTCCTTCCTTCCTTCCTTCCTTCCTTCCTTCCTTCCTTTTAGAAATCTACTTTCTAATCTCTTCCAGAAATATTGATAGAACTTTGAACCAATTTCTCTGTTTAGCTCTCTTCTCTAGAGAACATTCTTGATAGAGAGCAGCGGCTCTTTTTTTTTTTTTTTTAAGATTTTATTTATTTGACAGAGAGAAACACAACGAGAGAGGGAACACAAGCAGAGGGAATGGGAGAAGGAGAAGCAGGCTTCCTGCCAATCAGGGAGCCCGATGCAGGGCTTGAACCCAGGATCCTGGGATCATGACCTGAGCCCAAGGCAGATGCTCAGTGACTGAGCCACCCAGACCCCCTGAGAGTGGTGACTTTTTTTTTTTTTAAAGATTTTATTTATTTATTTATTTATTTGACAGACAGAGATTACAAGTAGGCAGAGAGGCAGGGAGAGAGAGGAGGAAGCAGGCTCTCCGCTGAGCAGAGAGCACGATGAGGGGCTCGATCCCAGGACCCTGAGATCACGACCTGAGCCAAAGCAGAGGCTTTAACCCACTGAGCCACCCAGGTGGAGTGGTGACTTTTTAACTTCATTTTTTCCATGGCTCCCAATTTGGGAAATGTTGAAAGCTTGAGACTCCACTTTGGAAGAAGTGAACTCCAAACATACAGTTGTCATATTTCACAAAACCTTCAGGTATTTCCTTTAATGAACCTTATGCTACAGTTTATAAACCTTTGCTAGAGATTAAAGATGAGAAATGGGGCATTCTCCACTTTATTTTGGGAAGCTTTCTGTTTTTATCACGTGAGTTAAATAAGAATTAATTTAAAAATAGACAATTAGTTGAAGCAACAAGCAAGGCTTAGTCTGTATCACTGTAGATAATTTAAGACAGGAAATTAATTAATTTAAAAGAAACACATTCTCAGAAAGTTGTTTTTGCCCCCAAAGCCAAAGGAAATTTTCACAATCATTGTCACCTCTACAAAGGAGAACCTTATTTAATGTATCATAGAGAGCACACAATTTTTAAAAGGGTCCCTTTTTAAATCTAGAATGTCAGCTCTACCGGAACAATGAAATCATTAGATATTTCAACTGACTGTCATGCTTTAGCTTAAGAATGTAGACATACTGCTGTCAGATGGATTATTGCTAATTATTTTCATTAGTGTTATTATTACTGTACAGATGAAATGAGTCTTTGTGTGATAACATATTCAACTATTTATAATGAATTAAAGATATAATCTTATGTTTTTCAGAGAATCTTCCACCTGGATTCAAGAGTGATTCTATGCCAAATATTTCAATATTTTTAGTACCATTCAGTACAATATGTTTTATGAATAAGTAGTATTTTTTTTAAATTCAGATTTAAATAGACACTATCTAAATAAAACATTGTATTTAATAACTATATTCTTATATAAGAAACACAGGGAATTTAAATGAGACATCCACGAAGTACCTGGGTGGCTCAGTCGGTTAAGCGTCTGACTCTTGGTTTCAGCTCAGGTCAAGATCTCAGGGTCGTAAGATTGAGCCCTGTGTGGCTTCCCCACTAAGTGGGAAGTCTGCTTCTCCTCCTCCTCTTCCCCTCCGCCAACTCATGCTCTCGCTCTCAAATAAATAAATCATAAATAAATAAGTAAGAGAGCTATAGTGATCTGTATTTTTTAATATAGTACTCAGTTTGGGGTACCAAGATTAAATTGCCTAAAGACAGTAATCAAGGCAGTAAGAAATATGAGTAGGTGGAGAGATGATAGAGAAGCATAGATATACATGCATATATAGGTAGATATATAGGTAGAAACTGAGGGGATTTGTTGCTAAGAAAAGTAAGCATAGCAATAATACAAGTACCCTGAAGTATTTAAAGATTTCATGTCAAATTCCAGATGCAAGAGAATATACACAGGATGTTACAACTTGTGTCAAACAAGAATACATGCGTGAGTACATTTGCATGTACAAAGGCTATCTCTAACTGGTTACACACACAAAAACATGACAATGATGGTTGTTCACAGAAAACTTTATTGTTCACTGAATATGTTTTACAGTATTTGAATTTTTAACCAGTGCATATATTACTTAATCAAAAATACCTAATTAAAATAAAATTGGTATGAGGAATACCAATCATAGATACTTGTTGTAGGATTTACTCCAATGGGAATAATAAGAAGGAAATAAATATTGATTAATTATGTTATGTGTCAGAAAATTTAATACATTATCTTATATGCTCATACAACTTAGGATCTCTATTCTCATTTAAAATTGTTATGTTGAGACCCAACAAACTTAAAATAGTTATGTTGAGACCCAGCAAACTTAAGAACCTGTTCAATGTCACTCCTGTATGTAAAATGGAGGTAGAAATTGATTTCAGGTCTGTTTGACTTGGAGCCTCCTGCTTAAAGCTCCCATCCGGTGGGAAGTTGTAGCAGATGATCCCTAGGGTCTATCCCAGTCCTATTGCACCATGACTTCTGAAAGACAAACTGAGAAATGAGTGCTTTCCAGTCTTTTTAGTTACTATTATAAAGTCCAAAGGACCATCTGGTAAATAAGCTAGTAGTTCCTTGCTTTTGAAATTTGAATGTTGAAAATGTTAAGGTTAGTAAGAGGGAACTTAGAAAGGGGACTCTGTAAAGAGGTTATAAAGAACAGTACAGGCGTCTCAGGATCTTTTGGCAAATAGCCTATGTTGGCATTTAGAGTAAAGACAAAAGCATAGAGTTACTTGAAAGACAGCGGGCCAGTGAAGATACTCAGAGAACAGGATGAAATCATTACAGCTGGGAAATAGAGAGATGAGCTCAGGCTCTTGTTTTGGACATCAGAAACGAAGGGGAGCTGAGAAAAGCAACAATTTCTGTGGCTCACATGACTGGTCCCCATGCTCTTCCCAAGCTTTTCCCTGTTTCATTCACATTCTCACGATTTCTTCCAACCATTTGGCTGATTTCAGAAGAAATGACACATATTTCATTGAACTCCCAGAACACTCTTATTAAAAAGATATTCCCTCAACAAGAACTTCTTTAGTTTTTGTTGGAAAAATTACAACGACACTAGCTAGCCAATTACTATATCTGATAATAGACATGACCGGCCAGTGGGTAACATGCTGAACCACAACGGAATTAACATTTTGCCTCATGTTTCTTTGTTGCACAAATTATAACACGGTTTGCAAGGCTTTGTTTAGACTAAGGGTTACTAATAACTGGTGATAATGGCCTAAAAACATTATAAACTTATCTGAACCTCTGGTTAATGCAATGTTTATTAGGTTTACACAATAAAATTAATTAACTTAGACTATATCAATTTGGAATTTGAGATAAATCACTTAGAGTTTGGGCTAAGTGGGCTTCACATGTATTAGGCTGAAGTATGTTTGCTGAGTCAATTAATAAAGTAAACCCTAAGTACAGGAGCAGTAAAATATTTAACGTGGAATGAAACCTATTTCCAAACATCTTCTAAACCAGTGGTTCTCAATCAGGATGATTTTGTACCCCAGAAAACATCTGGCAATGCTGGAGGCACTTTTGGTTTTTACAGTGAGTCTGGGGATGCTACGGGTCCCTAGTAAGTAGAGATTTGGGAGGCCGCTAAACAACCTACAGTGTTATGATGTATAGAACAGTCTGCCACGACAAAGAATTATCCAGCCCAAAATGTCCCTAGTGGTGAGGCTCAGAAACCTCTAAAAGCCCCCATTTATCTTATGTCAGTATGCTCACTTATCCAATCATTCAAGAAGGCCCCCTAAAACTTCCACTAGGAAATCTTTTGTTAGTTCATGTTAGTTAATGGCATAAATATCATTTAACATGTCATTTACTCTTTTCGTGTATTAGGACTCTGATGGGAGACTCTGGTGTTAGTTTATGGTTGTATATAGTAGCTCTTATTATAAAATCAACTCTAATATTACAGCCAAAGACACTTGAAATGATTGAACTGAATCCCTTTGTAGAAATCTGTATTGTGACACAACTCACAAATACAGACTTGGCTTCCCCTCTTTAGACTACAGAAAATCTAAGAAAAAACTCAATTCAGCTTTTATATCTTCATGCAAATATTTTGTCTTGAATTTGAAGTAGTGGATTTACCTAAGAAAACAACACTTAAGAAAATGACTATTGTATTAGTTGGGCTTAGACTAACTATATATTGTATAATATATACTACTAGAAAAAATATGCCTTAATGATAGAACCACAGCTATTGTGATTATTTTTTACTATTGTTATTTATTATTTAGTAACCTGACTTACATTGTATAAACTAATTGTGCATATTGCCAAAATGTACTTTGCGTTAAGTTAGAAAATTAAAATTGAAGAAAGAAATCAACATGTTTAGACAAAGGAGAAAAGAGTCTCTAAGTAGTTTTGCTGGGGTCTCCACAAGCTACTAGACCCTGGGGCAGCTTTGTATTAATTAATATAGCTTTGCTTTAATGATATACATTTGTAATTATGAACTCTTAAGTGTCTAAAGAACTTAATGTGTTTTAGATGAAAAAATATTCAAACTAACAAAACCCTTTATAAAATGAAATTTAATTCTATTTTTATAAGGAAATGAGAAAAATAAGCAAAGGTACCAGATAAAGAAAAATTTCCCTTGTTTTCAAAAAGTCTTTTGAATATCTCCTACAAAGAAATAATTATTTGTAACTATTCAGGGAAGTTAAGTAAAAAGAAAAAAAAAAATCCCTATAGGTAAACCCAGTGATCAGAATGTTAAACAGAACCACAGCTAGATTATCAAGTCACTTCCACCACAAAATCAATGGACATGAGGTACGGGACTCAAAAAAATCTTCTCCTCCCTCAATCCTGGACTATGCAGAAGAATTTTGTGTTGTTGGTTTTTTTTTTAATTAAATTTAAATAAAAAGATGGAGATTATGAACTAGTTCTAAAAAGCATAAAAACACCTAGGCATTAATCAATCTATTAGTGATCTACAAAGACCATTGAAAAAGGGTATAATGACATAAAAGTAAACAAAACAATATAAATGATCAGTTTAAGACCTTGTCCTTGACCCTTCAAACTTTTTATTCTATGTTCTCTTGCATCAGAAATAATAATAAAACCTGAGACTTTTGACCCAATTCTGCTACTGGCTTTCTGAGTAAACTTAGAAAATCACTTAACTGCTCTTTGCCAGTTTCCTGTACACAGTGGTGGCATCTGTACTGTGTGCCTTGTTTCTTCAAAGTGGTACATCATTCATCAGCCAAAAAAAGACTAAGCAAACAGTGCATCCAATGGTTGACTAACATGTGACACTGCGTGTGGTTTTCCTTGAATACCAGTCTGCATTCCCTGTAGTTCTAATGAGCATAGTCATTGTCTCATGCAGTCGATGCTTATCTGGGCAATGCCAGGAAGGTTTTGCAACAAGAAATTTGTTGATTTTTATGAAGCATGGTTTAGGGGTAAATACATGTAAAAGATGGATGTCTTACTTGAGATTTTTTCAAATTGTAGTTTTTCAAATAAATTTAATAGCAGAGCTCCTGCTATTCTTTGAACATTACATCCTCGTTTCAAAAAATATTATCTGCAGCTCTCCTAGTCTATGACTTTTCTACACAGGTACCTAACTTTTCACAGCACAGAACTTTACTAGTTTGCAATGCATAAGCAATACAAACTTGAGGACTGTAAGTGATCTCTCACTGGAAATCAGAATATGCTAAGGAAGATGACTAGAAGTATAAATAACAATAAAGTCCTCAGATTGCTTACCGGATTTGCATGACTAACACTCTTGGCTTCATACCCATATTCAGAGACTATATTTGGTTTAAGAAACCTCGTCTTATAGTGCCAATGTTCAAACCAAGACAGAAATGCCTTGAAAAACAAACAACATCCATTTCCTACGTATTATCCAGTTTACCTAAGTCTCCCCCCAAAGTGATGACCAACATGATCGGATATCTGTCCCTATTCCATGGCTTTGGCTTCCACTCTCTTTGAATACTGGGAGACAGTCCCATCGATCCTCTCTATACACATTTGAGAAAGGTGTGCTATATAATAAAGGATTTGTTTTTTGTTATGGTTTCCTGCCATAGAACTTCTAGAACTCTTGAAATTTCATGAGTAATAGAAATGTCTGTTACTCATGAGCTTTGCTATTCAGGTTCACATCTGAGTTTATGCTAGCAAGACGGGTTATAGTGGACCCAGAGATAGCTTTAGAGATAGCTTAGATCGGGCTTTGCTCATCAGAAAGACCAATCACTAATGACAGGGTTGGGATTTTGAGCCAGACTAAACAGAGAAAAGAGGGGCCAGACATTGAATTCAATCCTGATTGGTGAACACATTGGTGTGCTAGGAGGATGGTATGCCTAGATTATCTGGGAGAAAACGATGGAAGTTTCAAGATCAGGACACTCCCAGATCTCATCCTATGTGTCTCTTCATTTGGTTATTACTGAATTGCATCCTTTATAATAAAAATACTATCATAACTGTATCACCTTGCTGAGTTCCATGAGTTATTCCAGTGAATTATCCAACTTTAGGGTGTCGTGGAAACTCCTGTACTTATAACCAGTTGATCAGAAGTATGGCTGGCATGGGGACACCCTAAACTTGTGCCGACATTTTCAGTGGGGTAAGTCTCGCGGGGAACTGAGCCCTTAACTGGTGCGGTTGACATTAAATCTAGATAGTTAGTTCCAGACTTGAATTGCAGGATACTGCAACTGGGGTTAAAACAGAAGAGGCAATCCTGGGACTGCCAAGTGAACACCAGGAATAAGTTAATGATGTGACGCATCTCCTGTACTTCTTCACTCTCACCCTGATGCTTTTGCTAAATCTTCCAGAGATAACTCTCTTGGGAGATGTTGAGTTATGTTACCTGTCTGGGTTTAAGGGATGACCTCCTTTTCTCCCCTTATTCAGTTCTAAGTCTGGAATTCATTCTCTTCAACAAGGTGGACTTCTCTACATGCCTAATACTGATGGAAGGAAGTACAAACAGGGAACCCTAGTTAAGTACTATTTTC
This sequence comes from Mellivora capensis, assembly GCA_004024625.1. Lineage (NCBI taxonomy): Eukaryota > Metazoa > Chordata > Mammalia > Carnivora > Mustelidae > Mellivora > Mellivora capensis. The sequence goes on from PISX010000619.1 coordinate 145,097, forward strand.
TAGTCCATTACCTAATTGCAAGGCCAGTGGAAATTGGTTCATTCTTCCATTCATCAAGTCCTAACCCTATGAGGCTCCGGAAAGAGGAAAAGTGCATTATAACTCCAGTTTGAGGTCTGCCTCTCAAGTCCTTATTTCCTATCCTGAGGTAGACCTTTTTCAAAAATATTTGGAAGTGTGGCAATGCACTTATTTGATGCAGAGTGATAAGCTTACATAGCCAGCCCCAGAAATATTTTTAAACTTAGAATCGATTTCTAAGTTCATCAATCTTGAACTCCACATGCAGAGTATCCAGAGCCCAGCCAGTGCCAAGCTGGATGAATCTGATTCCCGATCTTTCTCCCCCCAACCCTTCTTTCAGTTTCTGGTAAATTTCAAACCCTCATGTTTTGAGCAAGAATGCAACAAAATCAAGAAATACCATACAGGCTTAGGAAAACCTAAATCCATACAGAGTACAGACACATTTTCCTTAAAGTTACAAAGCCTGCAGTAGTCTTTTAAACCTATACCCAATTTTCATTATCACATAGAACAGTTAGCTTCTCCAGTTGAGCAACTGCCTTCAGTTCAGTTTTTCTCAAGAACAATGTGCGCATGCTTTCTTTATAGTTCTGTAACTGAAGGACCCACTCAGGTGCTTTTCTCGGAACAAAATAATTCTGCCCCCAAAGTGAACTAAAATCTTCACCTTTTAAAAGCTGAAACTGCTTTTATTACTTATTTTTAAAGATTTGTTTATTCATTTTAGAGATAGAGAGAGTGTGTGTGAGCAGGGAGAGGGGCAGAGGGAGGAAAAAAGAGAGATAATCCTGAAAGAGACTCCCCGCTGAGCGTGGAGCCAGACACAGAGCTCAATCCCACAGCTCTGAGATCATGACCTGAGGTGAAACCAAGAGTTGACTGCTTAACTGACTGAGCCACCCAGGCATCCTGGTTTTCAATATTTTAAATGACTTTTTTGTCTATCATATATATAAATGAAATATATATACATACACACACACACACACACACACACACATGAGATAGACAGGTACATATAAAATCTAATATACTGTAGTCTAAGAAACATAAGGGTCATTGATCTAATCATTGAATATGTCATCAGAAGACATTGTGATCACTTTTTATAAACATATCTTTTACCCAGTACAGAAGGGTCATGCCAAACTTTAAGAACCACTTGTTCCTTAGATATTCTGAATTCTATGCAGAAAAGCTATTCTCATGCTCTGGGCTGAAAAAGAATACCACCATCTGGATTTAAGGCCACTAGTACAGAAATGAGAGTTTGTTTTAAAATTAATCTTGCTTCACAGTTATGAAGGGAATAAACCTCAAAATATGCTCAATTACTCTTTATTTGTAGGTAATGATGGACAACATCTTTACCTTTTCACCTCTCATATATTTTCATTAGTTGTTTACTTAACAAAGTATAGCAGCACTTCAATAACTTGTATCTAAAATGTTACTGTTCATTTGCTTGCAACTGCAGACCCTGGAGCTTCTACATACCTGGCCCTGATCTTTTTCCACTCCATTTCTGATAAATAATTCTTGCCTATCTTTGCCTCCATCTCATTTGAAGCAAGGCCAATATTTTCTTATCTGTTTTTGGATGTTTATGTACATTTGATACGCATCTGCCTGTCCCTAGCATTAAAGCAATCCTATCTCTCCAGCATATCCTTTGCTTGACAATAATCTCATCAAATAACATTAATACACACATTCTGATGTGTAGATACTACTAATAAAAAAATAACTGGATAGTTCCTCAGCTCTTATTTGGTTAAGAACCATGACATTTCCTGCGCTGTAAGCCACATGTACACTTAATGACTCTAATTTCAAAAAATGGCTTTATTCCTCAATTAAAAAAAAAATTAGCAGCAATGCCCTTTCCTATCTGAGAGGGAGCTAGAAACATAGTCTTCAGGATGTGATGGAAGAAATCCTGCTTCCTTCCCACCCACTTCTACGTCCTCTTGTTCAAATGGCCACAACGTGCCCCTAGCTCTCAGTCTAAGGGTGGTGACATGGGCAACGGGAAAGGAATATTTTTGTGCTTCAGCAATGGCTTAAACAATCCTGCTTCTCTGGTAGCACTGAGACCTTCGAGGGAATAGAATGACTGCTCAGAGTGGACCAGCTCTGCCCTAGGACCCCTTAGCTGCCCCTCCCTACGGGTAAAGTCTCTTCTTGGGTGAGCTTCAGCTGGGCTGCACATGGACAAAGCAAGGGAGAGTTTGTCCCTGCAGCTCTGAGCCAATGGAGGAGGCCAAATATATGATGCTGCCACATGGCAAAAAGTTGCTGTCCCTTAGGCCACAGTGCCTGCTTTTTGTCCCCCAGTACAAGTAACCCACCAGGCTAACTAGCCAACCCTTACTGAAAATACTGACAGAGCCAAATGGAGATGGACCCCTATAGTTGTTTTGTTTGTTTGTTTAACAAGTTATTATGTTATTTACAGTCTTTTGCACTTCCTAGCAGAGACTAGAAAAGGAAAAAAAAAAAGATGTTACAAAGAACATAGAATGTTTTTGCAATTATTATTTAAATGAAATTATCAAAGAAAAACATTTCCCTCCTCTAAGAGAGTCAAATATATTTTAAAGAGAATCTGTACTTATGTTATTTTCTTTACAAAATAGTTTGTTCTTTTGAATTATATCAATTCATATATCTATATATATGAAAATGTATATATATCTCTCTCCTTTATATATATATATATATTCTTAATATGTATATATATTATTGAACATACACATGATGTGTATACATGTCATATTATAATATTCTTTCTCCAATTTCATATCTTATAGGACTATATATTCATTTACATCCTTATTTTGAATAAATACATGAATATATGCTACACACTAAACAATGATCACCCTTTCCTTTGTAACCTATGAGAAAATCACTAGCTATTTTTCCCTAAGTGATTGAAATTGTGCTTTCCCCTTTAAAGGAACCTGTCAAAAATTTCATAAATATATGTGGTGGATGTGCTTTGGAATCATGATTTGCCATGAGACAGGAAAGAAGAGCAAGCCCTCCCTTTTTCACTTTGCCAAAATGATGAAAAGCACTGCTTTGAGTTTTGCCTTGTGTTTGTGAATTTTTGCAACTTCTCTAATCATTTTTCATAAGGGTTTTCACAACTTCAGTGTGTTTTGGTGGAAAATAACAATCCTGAAAACTATGCACATTATTAGCCTCCCTTTGAAGCCCTTGCTGCAAATGTCTCAGTCCAGCTAGTGGACCCTGGGAAGTACGAGGACGGGAGGCAGCTTCTTATCAGAGAAATGAGTGGGAGAGCATTTCCTTGTAGTGACTGTAACAGCCGCTGTAATTCTGGGTGAAAAGGCCGTAATGATAACATCTACAAAATGGTACACGTTCTCTGAAATGCAACACGAATATGGAAGATAACTAGCTACAAACACGGCAGACAAAACATACTAATTCACAAAACCCTGGAGATATTTTTTTCTCCTCCTCCTCCCTGCCACCCCCCACACCTCATTGTCGAAAGAACAATGTCAGAAAGAGGAGAAAAAAAGTTCAAATTACATTTCTTTTTCTTTCTAACAATTCTGTGAGAAAACAAGAGAAAAGACAACTACTGCCAAAACCCAGGCTTGGGAAGAGAGAAGAGGAGAAGCAGATGAATTAGCAGATCAGAGTCTAAGAGCTGAAGATCGAATAGAAGAACAATTGAACGTGTGGGGAAAGAATTGGGGTCCAGCTATGAAAACACGCGGCTATTTTCTGAGAGTGAGGGGAAGGAGAGAGAAACAGTAGTTTGCAACAAGCAGGAGGCTGCACAGAAAGGCCGCGAGGCTATGGTCTACCTAGGGAAGGACCAAGGAAGACACAAGAGAGTTCCTTGCAGTTGACTGATTCCAAATAAGCCACTCACACATGAGGTATTGTGCTCAGGTCCACTTCCTACATCTAGGTCAGCCATGACCAGAGGAGGACCATCAATCACTCCCACTCACAAAATGGACTGAGAGTGATGGATTGTTCAAGACTGAATTAGCCCTGCCTGATTCACGGGATCTCTTAATGGAATCTGGGAGCCCTGAACTGGAAACTGGGGTTTTGGCCTGGAAATGGACCCCAAACCTTGGGGCTAAGTCCAGGTGTGCCCTAGTCAATCCAAATCCACAGCTCCAGGAAGAAGCATTTGGGTACTGAGTTCCACACATTGCTTGTTTTGTTTTCACGTTTTCGGGTTTACTTTCTGAAAAACATGATAAAAATAACATGGAATTTTATTGATGTTTTAAGGGTAGGTTCCAATGGTATTTTCATCAAGAACATGCTGACTTCCCCTACCCCAGTCTTAATAATGACACTATTTTAAATATCTATTTTCAGATAATAATAGTTTCATGCACAGAGATATGACATAGAGAACAGCATTTCTCAATAAATACACCTTCAACTATAGTGAAGTACCCAGGGCTTAAGAACATTAACATGGTACAATATAATAGTCACCTCAAGAGACTTCTTTCCCTCTCTTAAATTATTCCACACCTTTCTTTGTTATTATTTTAAACTCAAAGGCGAATTGATATTTTGCTGAAATTCTAAATTGTGTAAACACAAGTTTTGTTATTTGGACTGTCCTGTTGGGAAGAGGAAATGCCTGACATTTCTTAAACAAACCAATACTGATGAGCTATATATGGCTTGGACGTGACAATCACTCCTCTCCCCTCGAACCTCTGACCCTCGAGGTTTACAAACCAACTTGAGCTTCTATCTGAACCCTTGAGAGACCTAGTGAGGGACATTTATTTTCAGTGGAGAGCCCCCCTCATTCTTGAAATTCCTCCTTTCTTCAAACCTAACAGAATCTAAGTTTAAGCCTCTGAGTAAATTATAAGGAAATGTTTTAGAGCAACTTTTTAGTTGCTTGTGGGTTGTACTATTTTTATTAGCAGTGCAGGTCTCTTCTTGCTTATTCTTTCTATTTAATTATAACATCACATCCATTTTAGTACGCACCTTAAACAGAGAAGTGATAAAGAAAAATATTCCAAATGATTTATCTAATTCAGATTACAATCTCTAGAGATGGCAAGCTGAAATCAAACTTGAGACCATTTGAGGCTAGCCCAAATTTAACGTCTCTCTAATGAGGCCATCTGAGATTGCTCCCTGAAGAGTCAAGACTGGGATTGAAGTGGTGTGAAAATTTTACCCTATCAAGCACACATGCTTTGACATAGCCAAACACATTAAGACATCTCCTTTACTTCTAAATATATTCAGCATTCTTTTTGATATTTCACAGAACATTGTATCTAATAAAAAAGAGTTTTGGAAGAAAACTACCAAGCATATATTGATGAGACAGGTAGCTTGTTTAAGAGGAAATAATGTGGTGGTGTATGTAGGTCTGTATCAGTTAGAAGGAAAAGCCCTGCATCTAGATGGAGTAGCCAGCTGCGTGGGTACACGATTAGAGGTTCTCTGAGAATTAAATCACTACCGTCACTGCCTTGCTTTTCCACCTGAAATTCTTGCTATTTTTTAACTCAAATCTTCTTTAAATGGTTTACAATAGAGAATCTGAATGAAGAAAACATGCACATTTTATTTACCTAGTATCTCAATAATTTTAATTAAAACAAACTAGCCAACAGAGTTGAGGGCGAGGTACTGCAATAAAGATATAGATGTCAAGTTCACCTTGATAGCAGAGAGGGTATAAGAGTCCCAGAGCATTGCTTCTAATAGGGAGCACAGGTAGGAGATCATCTCAGGAGAGCCTCTGCCCCGGAAGAGAGCTGCTTAAATGTGAAATGAAAGTAAGCAGCAGAATACTTTTTCTAGAATCCAAACAAACAAACAAAAAAACCTGGATTCTAGAAATTTACACACTATATATAAAAATTTGACCAAGTCTTTTTCTTTGGGCTATGATACAACTATCCCCATTTTGTTCCCCTGATTATCCTGGAGTACATTCTGTTTTTCCAACTATCACCTGATCCATTTATCTCCATTTTGTTTCTCACTAGACCCCTAATTGCACATCTGAGATTGCTGACATATATGTAATCCATTTACTTACCACATGTCCCTCAATAAGTCTACCAGGGTTTTGCTTCAATTCTTGTCCTAAAGACGATACTCACCATGCATCTTTCAGCACACCCTCTAGTATGGCTGTGTTGTTAGGCCAATTCACAATCTAGAATGCAGTTAGCAATCATTTCATAAAGACTAGAGATAAAGTTAAGAGGGTTATGGTAGTATGGTGCCAACTAGAAGATCCTGGGCTTAGGAAGTGGTGATTCTGGAGCCATTCCTTTCCATTTCTTATTTCCGGCGTCAAAGAGTTCACCCACCAAGGAAGTCTATTAAAATGAAACACGGGGACTGAAAACAGAGATACAAATAGGAGAAGAGCAACTTTAAACCAGCTTATTCTTAAAGACAGGGAGGATGACCCAAACAGCATTGAGATGTCCAGTGAACTAGTCATAAAACACTCATGATGAAAAACTATGTTCCAAGGCAAAATAAGATTGCAAAACACTATTTTTTCTGTATTTTGGGGAGCACAAATCCATATTGAGAGTGGCTTTTGCTTGGCAATGGGTGCATCTGGGGCTCCTTAGTTTAAAACTGGATTGGGAAGCCATGATTCCTAGGGAGTATGAGTTGCACCCTCTGTAGGGAAAATGTTCTCTCTGAACTATCTTTAAAAGTACAGAGTGGGAAACAGTTATGCTTGGATTATGAATATAGGTCAGAGACAGGGATGCCTTCTCTGCAATAAACAACTTCAACCATCTTTCGCTACATCAAATGCCAAAGCTGACTTCCTAAAACAATATGTTGAGCATATTTTATGGGACACTAATGGTGGGTGTTTCCCATGAATAGGAGAGACAGAGAGAGGAGAGAAGAGAGGTGGGGAGGAAAGATGAGGGGTTAGCAGGGCAGGGCAGGAGACTAGGAAAGAGGAGAGGGAGAGAAGGATGGGGGAGGGAAAAAAGGAGAGAAGGGAAGAGAGTAGGGGAAGACGGGAGGAGAGGGAAAGGAAAGGAATGGAAGAGAGAAATAGTCTCTATTAATTAAGAGACTTGATTTCTTGTGTTCATGAGTCATCACTTAAGAGCATTTGATGACCATTTTAAAAGAATTCTTGATTCTAATGAGGCAGATGCAAGAAAGATATGTATGCTGCATGCACAGGACAGCACTGTGTCATGAAAATGACAGAAATAGTGACTGGTTTTGTGAGTCATTCACATTATTAAAGGAATAAATCCCTTGGTGTATTAACACCCTAGAGGTTTTTTCCACATTTTATATTTTTTCTTAAACAAGGTCTTTATTTGTAGGGTGCAGCAGCTCTTCTTTGTGGTTACAGCAACATAGATGTAATGGCACTCTTAAAAGATTATGCTTTCAGGGACGCCTGGGTGGCTCAGTTGAGCGGCTGCCTTCGGCTCGGGTCATGATCCCAGCGTCCTGGGATCGAGTCCCACATCGGGCTCCTTGCTCGGCAGGGAGCCTGCTTCTCCCTCTGCCTCTGCCTGCCACTCTGTCTGCCTGTGCTCGCTCGCTCGCTCTCTCTGACAAATAAATAAATTAAAAAAAAAAGATTATGCTTTCAATTGATTCTATAAATACAGTCATGGGTTGGAGTGTATACAGTATCTATAAACACATATGTGATAATATTTATTATCAGCCACATCTTATTTTCGCTATTTGACTTTTTTATGATGACAATGATGGATATGAACTCCAAAATGTTAGTTTCTCTATTTTTTTTCTTAGTTTAAAATAAATATCTTTTAAGTACTTTCCTCCTTGGGCAATGTGTTTCTCATTTGCTATGGCACTAAGTGTATAGGTATGGCTGATATGGCTGACCGCTAACCTGACATGTGCCTGTCACCAGGGACTGCTGGTTCTTTCATCTTCTTAATGGACATTTCTCCACAGATGTCTGTGGCCTACCTGACTATAATCCTTTAAATTTTAATTCACTTTACATTTAGCCTGGTCATAAATACCATTTAGGTACCAATACTCTACTTTATGCAATCCCTAAGGTGGTGCTTTTATTTTAATGAGGCCATTTGCAACTGAAGAGCAAGAAAATTCCATCTTTGATTGAATATATTTGTCAGTTTTATTCCCGATTGGCATTTTCATGGGAAAACTTGGATAAAACTAAAGGATGGCTGCTTACCAAGTGGGATAAAAGTTTCAGTATGTTTCTACTTTCTAAAATTTACTGAATAAATGGTCTTTGAAATTCATTTTGAAAACATCAAAGTAAAACCAGGCTGTAATCAAAAGTAAAGTCCAGAATTAAGTTATGTTACAAGTGAAATTTCCACTAGCATTCTTTTTTTCCTATTTGAAGGAAAAAAAAAAGGACTCCAGTTAAACTATTCAAATAATGGACTGGCATAATAACACATGGAAGTCAGGAGAATATGTGCAAATAGTGGTTAATTGTCAATTTTGCAATGATGTTCTCCCATTTTTATTCCAGTGTTAATCTTTTAAATAACACAAATGCCTTCCCTCCTCCATCACCCTAGCATTTGAGAGCATGTCAATTACCACTGACTTCTTACCTTACTTAAAATTTGCTATGAAATGAATCAATAAAAAATATATCTCTAAGAACTGTATTCACAGTTTCATGCTAATGAGGCATAATTCTTCACTCTAGTCCACACACTTTCTTGAACACCTTTATAGAGGACCTTTGCATTCATAGAACCTAATTCCTATGCATAGAAGATGAGAAATATTAAACTAGATTTTTGCTCTGCATCAGTCAATGGCGATTTTATAGTTTTATTTGAGGGGAGGAGAGACAGGGAGAGTTTAATTTGAAAAACAGGTGGAACATTTCTTGGCGAGAAATGAGACCTTGACTATTTAAAATGCTATAACAAATACATTAGTTAGCATGAATATTAATTTAATTATTAGGTTTAGTTTTCCAACTTTGGTTTGCAGTATTCTTAAATGAGAATGATAGTAGTCATTTTCTTAAATAAGAATGAATGGTAGTCCAACATCCAATCCAACAGACTAATACTTCCTACAAGGTATTTCACTCTTTCTTTTATTTTTTCATTTAATTCTTTCATCCAAATTTAAGATGCTATAATTATTTGTCAAATATGAAAACCAAATCTCAGAGAGGCTAAATAACTTTCAAATGTCACACAGCAAGTCATGAAGCTGCAATTCAAACCCACATCAATCAGAATCCTATCGTTGTAATTTAATCTTCTACACTGCCTCTCTGCTATTTGCTGAGCACAATTTTTGTTTGTTTGATTAATATATTAAAGATAATCTAGTATCCTAATATGACTAGGCCAAGACCAAGTGTTGACGTTGATATTCTGACATATCTTTAGCAATATTTTTATCAAGGGCACTTTATCTTTCAGAGAACATCCTGGACCATATGAAGTTGAGAAACTGGACAGCACATTTCAGTAAAAGCCTGTGTAATTTATATTCACATTTGTATGTTTTTGTCCTTAAAAATCCTTAGAGGAAGTGAACCTCAACACAAGTAATGCACATCACGAACCTAAATAATATTTTATACCAGAATAGAGAGTTTATAAATGAAAATAATAGCACTACTGCCTTCTAAAATATGATGAGACAAATATTTAGATAATCTTTGAGAGGCTTAAACCACACAGGAGAATCTGTTTGCATCAAGAAATAAGTCGGTCTATTTGTCATGCTTTATCACCCAGGATAACAATTGCAGAGTGATATATGACAAGTTTGTGAGAGAGGAGAGACAGACAGAAGGAAGTTCTGTAAAACAAAAGTGTATACATCGTACCTGGGTGGCTCAGTCAGTTAAGGGCTGTACTCTGGACTTCTGCTCAAATCTCACGGTTGTGAGATGGAGTCTAATGTCCAGCTCTGGGCTGAGCATGGAGCCTGATTGAGATTCATCTATCCATCTTCTCCTACCCCTCCCCACTCTCTAAATAAATAAATAAACAAACAAACAAACAAATAAATGTCCATACAAGCTATTCTCTAGAAAATCAGAAACCTGTTTCCTATTGACTGCAACTTTCTTGCATTGGTCCCTCCCTCCCCTCCTTCCTTCCTTTTCCTTTCCTAAATCCCTTGGTCTAGCCATCAACAATAATATGTCCACCTTTAATGCTTAAAATAAAAAATGCAAAAAAAATGATACCAAGCCCATTTGGGGATTGCCTTTTTTAAGGTGTGAAATTACAGCAAGCAAATGTTTTTGAATAATACAGGAGTTCTTATCTTCTTGTAGGCTGAATGAACTCTTAGATCATAATTTTTGTAAATCCAAACCTAATATATCGCAGACTACATGTTCCTGGAAGTCTTTATAATGAGTACTGCTTTTGATAAGTTAAAGACAATACATTTGATGAGTACTCACTTCTCTTGACAGTTGACAATAATAGCCACATCAGATATTTATTTAACATTTATTATTTGTGAGGCATTTTGTTCAGTGCTTTTTGTTCACTATATTCTCATAACTCTCCTGATTGGCACTATTATTTCTATTTTACAATTGAGAATATTAAGGTAAACAGACATTAAACAATAATATATGCCTGCTTATCTATTAAATTACAGAACCAATGTTATGTCTCATGTATGTATGTCTTACTTCAAAAGTCCCAAGGTGGTACTTAATCATAACTGTATGGATTTCAATAAATAAGGAAGTTCTGGATTCTACTCTCCTCATTGCCATATCTACTTATTGATATCTGCTGGGTACTGACTGAGAGGAAACCAGTGCATATCTTGTATATTAATGGATATCTCAAACTTCACATATCCAACCGTTTATCTATATAAAACTGAACAACTGATGTGCGTTTGCCTCCTCAAAATTCCTTAGGGCATCTGGGTGGCTCAGTCAGTTGAGCTTTTGACTCTTGGTTTCAGCTGAGGCCATGATCTTAGGGTCTTGGGATAGAGCCCCACATTGGGCTCCACACTCAATGGGGCTCTGCTTGGGACTCTCTCTCTCCCTCTCTCCCCTCTGCTCTCTCACTTTCTCTCTCTCCAAAATAATAAATCGATCTTACAAAAAAATCCTGGACCTCCCATAATCTTTTCCATCCCCATTCCTGACAACAAAACTCTCATCCTTTGCTTCTCTTTTTCTCTCACACTACACATCCAGTCCATGAGTAGATCTTGTTATCAAAACTGTCCATATCCATCCAGAATTCAACTGCTTCTCATCAATGAGATCACACCCTCTCTAGGCCAAGACACCATCTTGTCCCATACCAATTACTGAAATCACTGCCTCATCATTCTTGCAGCTTCTTGTTACCCTTGAATCTATCCATGCAGGTGCATAGAGATGATTTTAAAACATAAAATATATATATGTCTTCTCTTTTCAAAATCTTTCCACGACTTCCCATTTCACACATAATAAAACCTAACATTCTTACTTTGCTTTATAAGGCCTTACATATCTGACCATTCCTTCTGTTCCATGCCTGCTCCCTCCAACCTAGGCTACAAACAACAGGCCTATTTGGTGACCTTTGCACACACATGACAAGCTCCTCTCTCAGTGCCTTTGCACCTCCTCTTTCCTCTTCTGGAAAGCTTTTCCCTCATTACCCACTTGACTAGCTCCATTAGTTTATAAGGTTATGTCAGAACACAGCTTCTCCCACTTGTTTACATATTGTCCAGAGCTGCTGTTGGGCTATGAGGGCATAGCTAAGTAGTTGTGACAGAAACCATCTGGCCCATAAAGACTGAAATATTTAATTTCTGTCCCTTAACAGAAAAGTTTTGCCCACCCCTCTCTTTTTTCCCTCAGTGTTTATCACTTTGTAGCATGAAATATATTTTATGTATTTATCTCATTTTTGTCTGTCTCTTTTTGTGTGATGTAAGCTCCATGAGAGCATCAGTTTTCAACATTTTGTATTCCTAGTACATGGAATAGTACTGGCACATAGCATGTTCAATAACTATTTGTGAATGTGTGAAGAAATTTCCTGGATGACATAGTCTGACTCTTACTCTCAACGCACTTTTCTTAAAGATACTAATATTCTCTATAACTAAGTCTTTGACCTACCTTATTTACCCCCCAAAAAACTTTATCTCATTAATAACAGTAATGTTCATGGTGATATAGTGATTGATCACCCATCAGCTTTGGATTAAATCTAGATAAAAGTAATTTTTCTCTACAGGAATTTGAATTTTTGAAATTATACTCATGAATTAATTTGGTAAAAAATGTGCTATGTGCAATGCTCAAAACCTGAATTCAGAGAGAATAGATAGAAAATGTTCTTGTTCTATTCATTATTAAAAGCAAATATTTGGAAAAAGCTCATAAAGCCTTTCAAAATTCATAGGTAAAACATATATTCAAGGTATTATAATTTAATGAAAGAAGTCCAGAATGTGAAATCAGACGTGGTAAGGTTGGAGTCCTGGCTCTATTATGTACCAATTATATGAACCTGAGAAGGAGATTACTAAAATATCCATATTACAGGGTTATTTTGTGCATTAGATGAAATGAATTTGATATAACTTATCTTACCATAAAAATTCAAGAGATGTAAACTTAATCTGGAAAATCTGAGCTAATTTTAATAAAATCCAAAAAAATGGTACAAATTTATGGGCAACTCTGGGAAAATATTCTGGTGGACATAAAGTTGTCTTGGTGTCTTTCCAAACACTGATACAGTATTTCTTTCTTCCCACATATCTTAATGTGGTTTCATAGAAATTTGAGGTAAACTGACCTGGATTGACTCAGTTTATCCACTGACTTGAGCAAGTTATTTAATATCTTTGGGACTCAATTTCTCTTTATGTAAAATGAAGAAGACAATAATATCTACTTAACAGTGTTCTGATGAGAATTAAGTGATTATATGTAAAATACTTAGCAGAGTATCTAGCATATTTTAAATTCTAAGACTTTAGTTCACCAAGGTCCTCCTTCCTTTCCCCATAACTCTTGCTTCCTGGGGTCAATCATACAAGCGATGGTCATGCTACATGGTTTTAAAGCTCCTTAGCAACTTTATCAAATAAAACAAACCTAATAAGGAATCTGGCATAACACCCTATGTCTTGGACATTTTTACTTTGTTGGAATTTTGAAATTCACACACACACATGAATGCACATACACACTTATGAAAGCACAAAGAAATTATTCTTTGATGATAAATTTTAGAACCCTGAGAAAATACAATTTAGGAAAGAAAATGTTTTCCTAATCTTTCAAATGATATGTAGTTATTGCATAATTCTAGTATTGGGCACAGTTATTCCCTTGAAGCACATTTTTCAGTAACATCCTGTTTTGCCCCAGCATTAGTTTATTCTTTTTTCTTGAGAGAGAGAAGAGAATTTCTAGGTTACTTTTGTTTTACTCATTGAGTTAAAAAGGAAGTTGTGTTACTGTCATCCAGCTCTAAGAGAAAATGAGACTATCTCCATACCTCTACTCTGAGCTCTGACATTCAGTGAGTTGACCTGTTTTAGAATTGTGACTCAGAATCTGCATTTTTCTATTTGTTTTCTTTGCTGCTGCTGTGTGTGGATAGGACTGGGTCAAGTGCTTCCCACAGAATGGCTGAGAGCTGTGTCCTAGTGGTGCAGCCCTACCTAGCCATTTAAGAAAGCATTTCTCTTTTTATTGGTGTCTCCAGTACTCATTATTTTACCTTTATCTACATACTTCTGCATTTCATCTGTGTCTTTGATCAGGCTGTACTTTGACCTCTTCCTAGTTTGAAAAGATTTTATTCATAGACTCTTCCCACCTTCCCTAACCTTTCTCAGAGTCAGTTATCTTTCCAAAGGGTCAACAGCTATGGAATTCAGTATGCTAACTTCAAATAGTGACCTCTTTAAATAAACATTGCTAAAAGGAGTTTTGCAAAGGCAATTGTACGGTCTAAATAAAGCTGGGCTTAGTCAACCTTGTGAAGCAGTTGGAGTTTATTTTTCTCTTCCTCCCCTTCTATAAAAACATGGATATCCAATGACCCATTTCCTTAGGGTTTTGCTTTTGCTGGTTGATACCAATGCTTCAGTTTGTGTTAGTGTTACCAGAGTCTTCATTCTCAATTCTCTCTCATTACCAGAATGTTCATTTACCATTCAGGAATGTTCAGGAATACAAAAATAAATAAATAAAGAGATAAATAAATAAATAAATATGTATATGTATATATTTAAAGATTTTATTTATTTATTTGACAGAGAGGTAGATCACAAGTAGGCAGAGAGGCAGGCAGAGAGATAGGGGGAAGCATGCTCCCTGCTGAGCAGAAAGCCCAATGTGGGGCTTGATCCCAGGACCCTGAGATCATGACCTGAGCCAAAGCCAGAGGCTTAACCTACTGAGCCACCCAGATGCCCCACAAATATATTTTTAAAATGTAATTTAACATCTTTGAAATTGGGATAGTCTTACAATTAAAGACTATCATTATTAAATTGATAGGGCTTTACCCCCCTTTTATTAGTTGTATGTAAAATAATGTTGTATCTCATAACTTAGGACATTTTAAATGAAGAAAAATTAGGGATCCCTAGGAAGTACATTTATTTGTGGGAATTAATCCCTTCTACTGGAATTTAAAGGCACAATAGAATCTTAATGTGAGTGTTAATGTTGGCCACGAAATAATATCCGCACTTTCTCCAAGTTCCACCTGTCACTGCCTGTCATGTACATGACTGCTGACTCTAGCTATAAACCAACCTGCCCAAAGTCTCAAAATTTAGTTGATGCTTGCAACTAGTATTGCAGGGATTGGAAGAGCTAATAGTATTTCCACAGGACAAATCTCTGTTCTTCAGGAAGATTCCAAAATGGTTTAAAGGAATGTAAGTAAAGAGAAGAAGTGGGTATAAAGTGTGCTTCAGGGAGACTCTCTACCCAGTTCTGCAGGAGGTAAGCAGAACTTATAAAAAGTATTAAATAAAAAAGCTCTTCAGTGCTTCATCCTTATTCCTACCATTCATTCCTTTTTCCTTATGGCTGTGTCATGTAATCTCCCTCTATAATAGTAACAGTATGACACTTTGTCAATGTGAACAGGCAGAATGAAAAGAAAATAAAACAATCTATTAAGTTTCCTCTCCTTTAATAACTTAATTTAATCACGCAGCTTGTGTCTTCTACTCTTTTCTCAGTTATTACTTCATGATTCATAAATCTGGGAGGAGTATTACTACTTGTGCAATGTTGCCTGATTTGGTCAAAATCACACTGCCACATCTTGGGTCTCAGATGGATTTGCCTGGCCATGAAATCTTGAGAAACCCTTCTTGGGCTGTAGGGACTTCGTGCTTGTTTTAGGAAAAATTTGCCACTAGATGGTGATCTTGTAAATTAGCAAGAGAACAGAAGCTCACATCTCTTCAATTTAATTGTAGGGTGAAAAAAAATAATTATAATTGTATAGTGAGAAGCCAGAAATGTTTATTTTCCCTAACATTTTAAACATTGTTTGTACCAAAATACAACTATCTTACATCATTAAAGATTAATAACTTAAGACCATAATTGAAATTAGAGAATTAGAATATAGGTAGTAATCCTAAATTCTGGTCAAGACACCAAACTGAAGGTTACTTTCTAGGCAGTCACAGAATATATACTGAATCCTCTCTCAGACACATACTAAATTTTCTGAATTTAATGTTTTTCAGGTATTTCTGTGAGTGTTGATCCATGGACCACATTTGGGTATGACTAGACTTGATCTTTATGGTTCCTCTTAATTTTAAGGGTAAAATTCAGTGTTTAAGGGTAAAATTTAGTGTTTTCTAATCACTTGAATTTAAATACCATCTCTAAATATATCTTCTCAAACTCTAAGTTTTTACATAATGTACTAAAAACTTCTTGGCTAAATAAGAAACATTCTGATACATCTGATTACCTTTCATTAAGCTTTGAAAATCAAGTTTGGCCTTTTATGCAAGTTTGAGTGACAGACAATCTTTCCTTTAACAAACCAGGAACTTTAGCTCTGCCTATGAACATAGTTAGGGCACTTCATGCCAAAGGAGAACGGCATGTCAGAATAATATTTTAAAACCCATATTTGATGTACATTCTCCTTATGTCTTTCTCTCTTAAACTAAACTCGGGAGGCAAAACCCCAAGTTGCTATTGAAGTCTTCTCCCTTTTTTTAAAAACATAACATCTTTCAGTAACTTTTTTTTTTTTAATACAGATAACATAGTATTTTCTACACATGTAGTTTAACAACAGGTTGATGGGACAATACATTTAAGGAATGTGCATCTGATCAATAATTGTTTGCAGGGACAAGGACCTAAGAAAATATGTACCCATTTTTCTTTTGGTTTTGGCTCAGTAGCACCAAATATTTTTCTAGGTACTCAAGGATTACATTTCCTCCTCAGATACATGAAGAATGCAATGTTAGCTAATTCCAAACACTGTCTGGGACCAAAAAGAAAAATTGAGTTACACATAAAAAAGAATAGTAGTCCCCAAAAGGGGACTACATTATAACCACCACTTACACTATGTCTTACTTGTTTCTGCCTTCTCTGTGTACTACTGCTTCTACCCAACCATTTGTTTAATCTTTTACCATCTCAGCCTACTACAGTCTTAACACTCATAGTCTGCCCTTCTCTTAGATTCCATTTGATTTGGTCACACAGAAAACCAATATTAGTCATGGGACCCAAAGATCCAGATAGACCTTAATCAGCCACCATATATAAAAAGTTGAAACTCAGGATGCCTGGGTGGCTCATAGGTTAAAGCCTCTGCCTTCACCTGCCCAGGGTCCTGGGATCGAGCCCCGCATTGAGGTCTCTGTTCACCAGGGAGCTGCTACCCCAAGTCTCTCTCTCCCTGCCTCTCTGACTACTTGTGATCTCTGTCTGTCAAATAAATAAATAAATAAAATCTTTTAAAAAGTAAAAAAAAAAAGTTGAAACACATGAAGAAAGAAGGAAAGAAAATGTTCTTTCACTTTCAGTTATAATTTCTGTAATAATTTCTAGATATTTTCAAATTTTTCAGAAGAGATCCTACCCAACAATCAGTCAATAACATAAATTGTGGGTACCATTTTTTATTTATCCTAAAGTGCTTTCTCAGAAATTATCATCCGGGTGATTTAAATATATGGCATCTTAAAGAGAAAATCTTAAATTTGAGTGTCACCTTCATGGGACTTATGAATTTACTCAATATATTTATAATAGAGTTTGCTCTTTCATTTTTATTAAGTCACAAATTTCACAATAAATAAATAGAATTGTTGATTTCTGAAGAAAATGGGACCTTAGAGTACAACATGTAGTTCTTTAACAATATTTTTGTCTCTAGTCTTGTTGAATCTTATTTCTGCTGGAGGATGTGGAAAACTGGGAGTACTGCTCCTATATTTATAGAAATAAAAAAGCTGGACAAATTGCCAATTTGCAGGTTGTTATGAGTCCAGTAGAAAGCTGAGATTGCAAGACAAACAACTAACCAGAAAACTGGAGAGAGACATTTAACTCTAGGGGGAGACAAGAAGCAAGCATTTACTTACCTATGGCAGATGTCACTGGATACCACTGGGAATTAGTTAGAATAACTGTAAAATCAGAGGCAGAGTACAGAATGGTGGTAGAAGGTGAAGGCTTTTTTTTGAGGAGCGGACGCAGATACAGGGAAAGACATTCACACTCTAACAGCTTTTTTTCTCCATGAAACACACCAGGTGCTACCAGGGAAAAATAAGGAAGGGTCTGAGGCAGCTTCCCTCCTACAGAACTAGGAAGGCAAATACTGAAAATGGGGCAAGAAACAATTTCCTACTCCCACCCCTCCCTCATCTCCTTTTGGAACAAAAGTTTTAATCTACAGAGGAAGGAGCAACAAAACTTGTTCTTAGGGCCCTGATGAACATCTATTGTACCTGGCAAAGGGAACAACAACAAAAATCCTTTAGTTCTAAAGAACGGACAGGGGAATTTTCTTAACAAGAACTGTAGCAGAGGTGGAGCAGGAAGCTTTTGAAAGCTACATCTGAGAGACCCAGGGCCAACAGAGACAACACAAGTAATAGAAACTTCAGATTCAGATGTGGCAAATATGTTGAAACTATCTGACACAGAGTTTAAAATAACTATGGTTAATGTATTACCGACTCTCAGATGGAAAAAGTAGACAAAATGCAAGATTAGATGGTTAGTTTCATCAGAGAGAAAGAAACCATAAAGAAGAATCAAGTGGGAATGCTAGAAATAAATAGCATAGTAATACAGATACAGGTTGTCTTTGACTGGCTAAGTAGTAAGCTCAACACAGTGGAGAAATCAGGAAATTTGAGAATTATTCAATGGAAATTACCCAAATTGAACCACAAAGAGAAAAAAAGTGAGAAAAACAAAGAAACCAATAAAACCACACAAACAAAGCATCTGATAGCTGTGAGACAATATTAAAAAATCCAACAGTTATTTACCTGGAATCCTAGAAGGAGAATCAGGACAGAATGAAACAGATGAAATGTTTAAAAACAATAGTGGCCAATGGCCAAGAATTTTCTGCAATTAATCTTAGACACCAAATCACAGACCAGGAAGCTCAAAAACACCAAACAGGATAAATAATCCCATTCAGGATGGTGGGGTGCCGGCGGGGGGGCAGATGGAAATACCTAGGCGTATCATATTTTAAAAATACTAAAAACAAAAGACAGAGAAAATGTTTGGAGCAGCTGTATGACAATCAGAGAAACAAATGTACTATAGCTGATTTCTCATGAGAAATTACAATTAAAAAAAATATATATATATGCCTTTCATCATTCTTTACCCAGCAAGAAATAGTTTGGAAGAAAGAAGTATAAATAAGGGTTTTCTAAGACAAACAAAAACAGAGAATCCACTGCAAGCAGATCTATATTGCAAGAAATGTTAAAGGAAGTTCATCAGGCAGAAGGAATAACATCAAACTGAAATCTGAATCTTTACCAAGAAACAAAGGTAACTGGGAATGGAATAAATGAAAATAAAATCATTTTTTAAATTGCTCTAAAAGATAACTGAATGTCAAAAGGAAAAATAGCAGTAATGTATTGTGTGTTTATAGCAGGTGTAAAATAAAACATGACAGCAATAGCACAAAGGGCTGGGTAGAGGAATTGAAGTAGACAGTCATAAGGTCCTTACACTACTTATGAAACAGTATATAATAGTGTTGGAAATAAGCTACTGATTAACCAAAGATATACTAAATATAGATCAACCACTAAAATTTGAAAAAAATATAAATATTATGTTAACAGTGGAGATAAACATGGATTAATACAAAATGTTTAATAAGGAAAGCAGAAAAAGAGGGGAAACTAACAAATAAATATACAGTGAATAAAACGCCATATAGCAAGATGGTAGGTTTTAAGCTCCTAGTCTTTTGTCTTTTTGTTTCTTCGAGAATTACTGTGATAAACTTTAACTCATATGCATAACTAGAAGAATTTAGAGACAATCCTACCCGGAAGCAAGGTGCATTTCTGTAGCTCATGGTTTTCTCTATACAAAAAGAAACACCTGAATTTATCCATCCAGTCATCAAGTGTTCATTGAATAGAAGTGTTCTTTGTGCCAAGGACTGTGTTTAGGACTATGGATACAATGCTGAAAATGGGCACAGATCCGGTTCTCTTTTCCTAATACTTCCTAGCTTACATGTTCTAAAGGTCAACTGAAACTTCCTTAAAGTGTCTTCTCCTAGTTCTCATTTTAAACAGCTACTTTCTGATGCAATAAATTACTCTTTTTAGAAGATTTTATTTTGATGTTTGTTATACTACTGAGAATAAATTCTTTGAATTTATTGGTGTGAAATATACATATATATATATATATATATATATATAAATAACAGTGTTGGTTACCTACACAGCATCCATCATCTCCTTATCTTTTCAGGTTTCCAGTCTTCCTCCCTCCATTTCCAGACCCAGATGTTAATCCTGATCAATCTAATAATCTAATCTCATTTTGACACCTAAACTAAAGTCAGGTTCAGGAGCTGAGACTTACTCCAATCAATGAGTGGCATTCCAATAGTGGTTATTTTTATTCCATGTGTTGCCTTTTGACATAATGCAGCCCAAACACTGGAAGAGAAGAGTTTCATTCCACAAGTGAAAGAGTGGCTTTCTCACTATTCCATTGCAAAGACAAGGGACATGCTATCCTAGAGGCTATTGGTAATCATGCTTTTGGCCACAAGAAAGGAGAGTTTGAACACTGAGTGACACATGTATAAAAATTGACTAAAGAGAATCATAGAGGACCAAGCTGAAGTCACAGTTTTCGTTTTCTGTGATCTTGCCCTATCCTGAGACTTCCAATTATGTGAGATTCGCTTGGTCTTTCAGTAAACATTTATTGAGCATGTACTATGTGTAAGTATTCTTTTTTTTTTTTTTAGATTTTATTTACTTTTTATTTGACAACTTATTTATTTGACAGTGAGAGAGAGAGAATATAAGCAAGGGGAGCCACAGAGGGAGAGGGAGAAGCAGACTCCCCACTGAGCAGAGAGCCTGATGCTAGGCTCCATCCCAAGACCCTGGTATTATGACCTGAGCTGAAGAGATACCTTTGGCTGACTGAGCCACCCAGGCGCCCCATGAGTCATTCTTATACTAAGGATATAGTATGAACAAAAGAGGCAAAAGGTGCTGCCTTCACAGAGCTTATCTTAAGAGCAGAAAATATAAGAAAAGAAATAAATATAGATCATGATCAATGCTGTATTTTTACTTTCGATCGGTGCTCCTTATTCTTATCGGTGGTTCGAACTTTCTTTCTGAAGCCATGTTTCTTAAGCCTCCTTTTCCAGAAACCCAGGTCAAATAACCAGCCACTTCATTCAACAACTTTGAACTCTCCTCCCTCTCCTTTACCTCAGCAACTTCTCCTTCTGCTAAAGTAGAATACTGCCTCTAAGCAGAGGTCTGAGGTGATCTTGGGGCTTTCTGTGTATTTTACTTCTCTTTAGGATCACATTCTGTCTATTGTCCTATGTTTAAAAACACCTACCTGTATATTTTTGGTTGGAGGGGAAGTCTCGTACCAATTTCCATCAGAAGTGGAAAAAATAAAAACAAAACCCTGCACTTTACATACGAGAATAAGATTTGGGAAGATGGGTACTCCAAGCATAAAAAAAAAATATGTATGTAAATATGGAAGAATGAAAAATTGTATTTTTGATGCAATATTTGAGTATGGTTAGAAAAGAAAAAGTTTATTTCTAAAAATCCTGAGTGAGCATAGATGTGATTAGAGGGAAAGCAAGAAATACATCAGGAGGGAACTTGTAGCTACATAAACATGCATTGATACATAGTCCTCTTACCCTTTTTTTCACTATTATTTTTATAGTGTATATTGCTTATTGAAACTTTTTCCTATATATTCCCACTATGAGGTTGATGAGAGTGAAGCCAAAACTAGCTGTTCACTGTTAGATTTCCAATTACTATTCCACAGTAGACACTCAACAATATTTGTTGAGTTTATGTATGTGTATGCCTATGTGTATGTCAACTGTGTTTATATGTATACATGGGCTTTCTTCATCCATTAAATTATTTAAAACTTCTGCTGATTATCTCATAGCAAAAGCTATTACCTATGATTAAATGAGTTATTTTTGGAAAAATATTTATCCTTCCAGGAAAATATTATGTTACTAAGAAAATTTATTTATTTCATTAAAAGTTTCAGATTTGGGCCTTCACATTAAAACTACCTCAGGGCAAAAGTTCAAAGGAATTATAATTAAGTAAAATAAATATAAGCATAAATGACCAACATATGTTAAATCAATGAAATACTCATTTAAAAAAAATAGCTAGTACAACTCTCTTGGTAGTTCAATATCCTGGAGAGTGTCACAAATAATTTAATGAAGAAAGTCCATTTTGTGATCACAAATGGTCCCAGTACCATGAAGGAGAGTCTTCCTATGAGACGTAATTTTGTTAATTTTGTCTGCCATTGAAAAATTATTGCTAGCTCCCTAGTCAAAAGACTCATTTCTGCCATGTGTTTTCTAATGCAATATGAATGTGTGAGAGATGTTTCAAAAAGGCCACCTGGAACACAGCATAGTAAATGACCAGTTTGGAGACCCAAAACTTCAATAGAAGAAAATACTGAATATTTTAATTCTCCTCAAGTTTGAATTTAGACATATTTTCTAGAGCCTTTAAACACAAAAAAATAAATAACCAAACTTCTGAGCTATCTCATCTGACTGTAATTTGAATGTGCTATGCACATAGTTAAATTCTACCTAGTGTCTCCAAAGTCATGCTTCTAGGCTCCACATTTTATTTTTTAAGTAAAAGTATTTGACATAACAATTTGGTTACCCCTAAATCAACTGCATGTGGAATAATCCCATGATGGGTTATGGAGAGTTATTTTATTTTATTTTTTTAAAAAGATTTTTATTTATTTATTTGACAGAGAGGCAGGCAGAGAGAGAGGAGGAAGCAGTCTCCCTGCTTGAGCAGAGAACCCGATGCAGGGCTCGATCCCAGGACCCTGAGATCATGACCTGAGCCGAAGGCAGAGGCTTTAACCCACTGAGCCACCCAGGCACCCCTGGAGAGTTATTTTAAAATTCATAAAATCTTATCTTCCACAGATATTTATGACATGTTTTACGCATTGTAGGCTCTTAGTATAGAGACTACCGAGCAAATTTTTTTTCATCTCTTGTTGAAACAGACAATCCTTTTTATTTTAGTGGGAGAAAATGGTTTGCTAAAGTTTTATCCTACAGATTTCAGGTGAATTTGTCAAGATCATATGGGCAAAATAATTTTATATAATAAAGTAAATAGATGAGATTCTTCTCTGACTCCTGAAGGAATGTTTCATACTCTATAGAGGCAGAAGGCAGATGTCCAGGCTAAAGTAATTTAGAAAGACCTGCTAGAGTCATAACTCACTGAACACAAATAAAATATAATAACCTAAGCTAAATTAAGTGAAAATTGTAAAGAAAATGTAGGTGAGGGATTATTTGTAAGAATAATACAAAATTTGTATTCCAAGGATAATAATTTTAAATTCCAAAGATTTTTACATTTCAAGCTTCTCTAGAGTGACTAGAGCTAGGCAATAAATATATATACCTATGTACATGCCCGTTGCCCTAGAACACCGTTAGACCTAGGGTAGCCCTGTCTGTCTATTCTTCTCTGTCTTCTGTCTCTTTCTTTCCCTCTGTTTCTGTCTCTCTTTCTCTCTCTGCAGATTTGGTTTTTGTTGCTTTCCAGTATTGTTAAAGTCCATTACACTACCATCTCAAGTTTTTATATCTCTTCTGTTCAAGAAACCCAGCCAGACTGAAACTGGAATCTCTTAGTCCTAGTTTATAAATTCTGGCAAAAAGAACCTGATTAGCTCAGCTTGGGGCAGTTTTCATCTTCACTTTAACTCCTAACAGAATGTGTCGTGTGTTTGCCTTCTATATAATGACTCTATAGGACACCATTCAAATAACCATTTTCTTTATAATTATACTGTGGTTCACTTTATTTGTGTCACCTGTAAGATAACACAGAGAGTATTATACACCATGCATAACTTAAAACATTTGAGAAAGCAGTAATACGTTTATAACAGCAGAGCCATTAAAACACAGAACATTGAGAAGGAAAGGTTTGATTCATCCTATCAGTCAAAAAAGCTCTATCATCCCAAATTCAGACTGAGGACAAAGGTAACATGAAATTTCCAAGAAGAGGAAGGAAATGGTAAATATTAGCTGTAGTGTACTGACTGAAATAGTCATGCATGTTCTCTTCCTTTATCCTTCTATACAATTTTCCCTATTTTTCTTTAATAAGAAGTGTTAGTGAAAGTTATAATTGTAGCTTAGTTCTTAGAACATATAACCAGATAGGGCTGTCATGGAACAAGAAGAGAGATTAGTATCAATCTGTGAAGAATATGACAAATAAGGGAACTTTTTATCTTCCATTTTTGGAAGAGATGAGAACATTTTCATTCAGATAACAGATGTAGCATATTAAGCAGAAGCAAACCACCATCACTATTTTTTAGTATAATGGTTAATTACACAAAGAATGTGAAGTGGACACTTCAAAGCAAATAATTTTCTTGTAATGAATGTGTCGCTTGAAGAATGTGGAAGCACGATCTTTTCCCATAATTTTGGTCTCATTTAGTGGGGAAAGAACTACTGTTTTTGCCTCCTTAGTAGTCACTCATCCTTCTTTACTCATAAAACAATGGTTTCGAGAGTCAACGGGGGGCATCTCGTGACCATAATGAAACAAACCTGAGGCATTGTGAATATATTGAAAATGATAGTTTCAAAGAATGGAGATTTTTGTTCTTTGATTAAAAACTTGAGCCGTTAGATAAACCCTGGGATAACTTACTTCCAGACCTCTCACAGAAGATAATAAAACCCCATCATTTAGGCCATTTGGGGTTGAGTATTCTGATTCTTGTAGCCAAACATATTCTAACTTATCCAAGTAAAATTTCCTCACTCAAATTGGTCTCCATGTCAGGAACAGTTATTCTCTTCTAATTTATTATCATATTATCAGTGAGACTTTCCCTGATAACTCAGGAACATTGCCTGGCTCTCTCCATGGCAGTTTTATTTATAATACCCCAAAAACTAATATAAATATATATATATATATACATGTATATATACATATATATATATAAATAAAAATAGGAGTTTGAAAAAACGTTTTTCAAATGTTTTTAACTACCCAACTTCCCCCTGCTAAAATCATTAACACTCTTTGATTACAAAGGGAAAAAGAGTAGCTTCACAGTGTTAAAACCTAGAGAACAGCCCCTTAACCAAGTGACCAAATGTTAGTACAAGCAGACATCACAGGTTTTCTGGGAAGGGCACATTACCACTTCTCTGGTGATCCTGCAAAAAATCATGATTTGAATTTAATCATGTGGAACATCAAATGAATGCAAATTGAATTACAAAATAACTGTCCAATACTTCTCAAAAATATCAAGGTCAAGATAGAGACTGAGTAAAAGAAGCTAAAGAGATTAGGCAACTAATTGCAATAAGCGATTCCCAAATAGATCTTGGAATTGGGGAAAAATAGTAAACATAGCCCATTATTAGGATAATTGAAAAATTCTGAATATGGATCATGGATTAGATAATAGTACTGTATCACTGTCTCAATATTAAATTTCCTGACTTTGATCATCACAGTGTTGTTATGTAAGAGATGTCTTATTTTTAGGAAATACACACAAAGATAATGATGTAAAGATGCATGATATCTTCAATTTACTGCAAAGTGATTCAGAACAACTTTTCTTGAAATTATATAAAAATGGAAGTTAAAAAAAGAAAACATGCACAAATGAAAGCCTTATCTCAAGCACAACTTGCCCAGATGTCTTGATGGCCCAGTCTGATGCAGATGCTGTGTCTCCCATAGGACATACACCCTACATACCACCACCCTAAAATCTTTCACTGTATGATGATCACTGATTTCCTTTCTTCCCCCACCCCTCTCTGGGAAATCAAAACTATTCCAGGCCAAAACCAGCATCATATTTGATTTTGAATCCTAGGTTATAGCAAAGACAGAGCATGTTATAACTAGGGACCTAATAAACAGTTACTGAGGAAGCATATAGAGATGCGCAAGTTTAAAGGAATATATACTGCACATGGAAAAGGAAAATTAGTTACTATCAATCCAATGATTTTTAAATCTGTGCTTTTATGCATTTTTAAAAATCATCCATCTAACTGCAATTTAAGGTGACACTTTGATTAATTTTAGACAACCCAATAGTCTAAGCTGGAACACATTTACTATTCAGACTTTTACAACCACTAATTTGGATACCGGTGACCTCTCTGAAAGATTTGAGAAAAGAATAAATGCGATGAAAACAAACAAAACAAGACAAAAACCATGGTACATCAATCCTAGGAAATTCATATTACTTAACACCACTGTTGCAATATCAGTGCATTTCTGGTAGGAAGGGAGGAAAGTCCCATTACTCTCCTGTCTGCATGGAAGTCCTTAGCTCATTGCATTTTTATCTTTTCTTCTCTTGTAAAGCTACAGGCACATTTACATAATTTACTTGTCCACTTAACAAATTTCTGTCAGCTCTGTCTTGTAGGAAGAGCATACTGTGTTTAAATTTTACCAGTATCTTTTTTCTTTTTAATCTTTACTTTAAGTCTTATATTTTAAAAATTGTGTAATAGTGTGTTAGAAGGAAATCTTTATTCCCTGTTCCTGACTATCCTTTCCACACAGAGGAAGACTTTCTCTCACCTCTTCACTGACTTCGTCGCAGACGGAGGTCCTTCACTTGAGGAATGAAGCAGGTATTCTCAGGACTATTCTACAGATTTCTTCCCACAAGGAGAACACAGCTCCTTTACTGGTTCAGTGGCTGCCGTTCCCCACCTGCTAAGACCAATCTGCTGGTCCCAGGTGAGTCATTCAACCTAAATTCAAAAGTTCAGTTGGCAAGTCCAAGAAGCTGTCACTCTAATCAAGGGACTCCCATCTGGTCAGTAAATAAGAAGAACGTTGGGATTCATCTTACTCATTTATTTTATTTCTCAATTATTTGTCAGAACTCTGATAAGAAAGAGGGAAGATATTTATTGGGTACCCCCTTTGATCCCAGCACAGTAGGATGTGACTGATTCTGGATATTTTTAAGTCTGATAAAGTTTTCTGACAGAACTATCGTGACTGATGTTCTACAGCTACCTAAATGCTATATTCTGGGTCCTTTTTTTTTTTTTTTTTTTTAGGTTTTATGTTTTTGAGAGAGAGCAAGAATGAGACAAAGCACAAGCAGGGAGGGAGCAGAAAGAGAGAGAGAAGCAGGCTTCTCACTGAGCAGGAAGCCTGATGCAGGACTCAATCCAAGGACCCTGAGATCATGACCTGAGCCAAAGGTGGATGCTTAGCCAGCTGAGCCACCCAGGCATCCCTGTATTCTGGATTCCTTGTTAAGAATAAACCCTCTTACAAAAAAAGGAAGCTAACAAAATGTCAGGAGAAGACACTGCCAAGTACTAGTGCAGATCTAATGCAGGTTGTCTCGATGTAGCTTCCAGCTGAAACTAGCTTTATTATGGCAGGGTCAGACATTATCATTATTGGGGTTTGTACGCTGAGAAATTTTCCTTTTTATCTTGATGCAAATGAGATAGACATTCCTGATGAGAAGCTGTACTGCCAAGTATTCTTCAGGATCACTAGAACTATATTATCCCCCAAGCAAAGTTTTCCATTGTATATTCCCAGAAAGTTGAATATGAGTCACATAAAAAAAATTAGGGTATTGAGAAATAGTGGTTTTTACAATGCTCATCAGACTCACCTTCTATAATCCACTATTATATAAAATACATTGCGGAATTCCAAAAGTGAAGTATTCATCCTAAGACTTCTTCTCCCTTGTAAGTACCAGGAGTAAAGAGAGGCTGGTGGAATTGCAGTTCCCGGCAGAAATGCATGGCATATAAATAATATTTGTTGGAGTTACTTCAGACCCAGGGTGTGGGCCTTGGCTTGGCCTACTGAGGAACACTATTTTATCAGTTTTCCCAGGGATGGTCAGGCTCTAGAGGACTCATTAATGCTAAATAAGCTTACAGGAAACAGATTTATAAACAAGAATGCCAATTTAGTCACTTACATGGAACAACGCACTGAGCTATGTAACAGGATACTCGCATCAGCTGGAAAGTACATGTTATTTCCCAGTAAAAGTCTTCTTGGGAAATCACAATAAGATCAGATAGTTTTTTTGGTGAGTCAAGAGGTGAAACAAAGGGAATTGGAAGATATTGGGGAATACTGTGTTCAATTAGTGGTAGACTGTTGCATCCTTCTGCATTTCAGATTCATACCTTTCAAGAAACTAAGGAAAAACAAACAAACAAACAAACAAACCAAACACCCTCTTTCTGGGGCATTGCTGAGGAAGCACTGACAAATTTCAGTATTTACTTTTTTAAAAAACAAAACCAAAAATAAAAAAAATCCCTTATCACTTAATAAAAGACTTTGTGATAAACTTTCTTTATGATAAGTATTTCACACAGTTAATTACTTTCTAGTTTGCTTTTCATTACTTACACACCTTATTGCTGCATCCCTGGTTGGGCTTGGGGAAAGTTCCAGAGGCTCCTGGCTGAATTTTAGGAAACCCATTTATCTTACCATCGAGACATGTAAAACAGCCTCTTAGGGAAGGTTATTGCTACGAATGGCTAATCTCATTTGTTTTATGTTGAATGATGCCAGCTTCATGAGGCGACATCTATGACCATATTCATACATTTTTGGGTACTCTGCATTTAAGAAAAATGATATGAACGTACAGGCTACATAACTAAAATACACTTTATATTGATGTATACACACACAGTTTAAGAAGAGAAAAAGGACACACCTGCAGGGTACACAACAACAAACACTAGCTTATTTCAAAAATGGTCAGACTCAGTGATTCGGTGTAGGACATGTTTACAAGGTCTGCACCTCATGCCCAGGCTTTGCAGGTGACTTCAGGACATAAAGACAAATAAGATTCAGAATACCATTCCAAGTGTACATGAAATGTATTGAATATGGATTACAACTTCGTCTCAAGTTGAGAAAAAAAAATCTATTACTCATTCATTTCAGAGGATACCCAAAATGAACTGGTTTTCTTTGAAAAATTCGTCCTCAGTGCCGATTGAGTCTTCATATCCTGTGAAAGTCTTATCATTCTACAATATCATTCTTAACATTGCCTACAATGATAGGCAAATCTCCCCCCAAAAGAATCCACCCTGCCATCGGCCATGTAAAGGCTGAAAGAGACATAAAGGAGAACAGGACAGTGGCTGGACAAACGCTTCATGAAACTATTCGAATCCTAGCTCTCTGCTGTGTCACCTTGGATGAGTCATTTATCCTGTGTAGGTCTCATTTTCCTTACCTTATTAGGATGGCTATGAAGTTATCTTATTAGGATGGCTGCCGGTGTGAGACATGAACCCGTTGACTGAACTTGGCTGAGGTGGAGAATAAAACGTTGTATGAAATTGTGATATTACAGAGGCAAAAATCAACCTTGTTGCTCCACAAGTTTGTATCTAGGGGACTTCATTGCAGCTGTTCATTTGGGTCATACCAAACAACATTTTCTAAACTCTTGGGAATAGATCGGTATACTAAATGTAATTTCCACAAAGAAGGATGGGTACTCTATATGATTTAGTGCCTCTTCCAATAGCACAGGTAAAATTTGATAGAGCTACGAAGGGACTGGAGAATTAAATGCAATAAAACTTTAGATATCAAGATGTTTTAGAGATCAGAAATTATTTTGCCTTATGTTATATGAAGGCAAACTAAGTCCCAGAGCAAATAAATGGCTAATTTAGGTCTCTCAGGTTGTTAATAATGCAAAGACCCATATTTCAAACGCCTGTTGGGTTTCTTTTTCCAACACACTGCTATGGTTTTAGAACACACAGTTATTGAGAATTATAGAGAATCTGAATGATTATCTTGTTCCCACCTTTCATTGTTTCAGGTGAGAAAACTTACACTGGATTGGAGTTGCCAGCACAGCCGAGCTCCAGCTACAACCCAAATCTCCTAACAAGCAACAGGTATTTGTATTTCCACATAGTTGATACATTTTCTTTTACCTATTGACAATAGGTTTGCAAAAAAAAAGCAATAATCATGAAACCTAAAATGCCTGCACAACTACAATTTTTAAAATTGTGCAAATAGTGATATAATATAAACACTCAGTCATGAAATATTGTGGTAATCACTTCTAAATATCCTAGACAGCATAAAGATTTATAATTAACTATTTTTTTCTATTCAAATTCACTAAGAAATGATCTTGAGAAAAGGGTATGGTTGTGCTATTACATGATTTCATCTCATAATAAACATGCTTATTTCTCCTTTTCTATGTGCTCACATATTACATTAAGCATATACTCTGCTTTTCTCCGTTGGTTGAAATTTCTCCTGAGTGCACAGGTTTTCAAAGAAAACATTAATCCTGGTATCACATGTAAACCATTGCTAGGCCAGGCTTCTTCTCCTGGTGACTACACACTTGACAAATGCACAATTTGATCATTGTAAGTGGTGTTAAAATTGTTTCATGAAATCTCGGATAGAAACATGTATGTCAGAATAGAAGACAATAAACTTTCATTCGTCATCATGAAAAACTTCTGATATCATGACAGAACTATCAATATTCACAATATTTGTCACAGGATCATTTCTTTGTAAGAGCCTACTGGTATTTTTTTCACAAGGATGTACCCAGTGAAAACAGAATAGAAAAGGACAGCGCTACCAGTGAGTACTTTTTAAAATTAACATGGAGTCCAGGAGGCCATCCACCTGTCAACATAAACCAAGTAACCAGCCAAACTCCTGAGGCATTCAATAAATTCACTTTACCTTTTTAGTTCCTCAGCTCCTATCTCAAAATGTAACATTTGCCTTCACTGGTATATTTTCAGCCTTGATACAGAGATTAAATTGTTAATGCTTTACTTTCACTTCCTTAAATTTTTTTAATCAAACTTTGCTTTTTCTCTCCCTGCGGAACAACAAATGGACAGCTTTCCTCTCTTGTACTCCTCCTTCCATTACCATCACAGCAGAATGCATCCGAGACTGTAATAATTCAGTGATGAAATACAAAATGTCGCAATGCCATCTCTCTTAAAGTGAACTGAGATTTTGTTATGCCATTTTAGGTGCACTAATAGGAACTCAAGTCCCATGGAGTATCCTAATGTGAATTTAATGAGCTGATAGCATATCAATGACAGTACTGTAAGGGTGAAGGTGACATGACCTTTTTCTTTCTATTTGATGTTTGTCATTGAAAAACTACAGATCTGTTCAAAATGTACTGCATTATTACTAAGTGGTGCATCACTCACCAAAGAACTACTATTGTTTTAGCATTTGAGTATACTTCTCTCTTTTACTGGAACAAGTAGCAAGAGCAATTTTTTTAAATCATTAGGATAACAAAAATCTGAATAGTCTTTCTCTGACCAAACACAAATTATGTAGTGCTCTGGTGTCTATTTTGCCATAGGCTCATGGTCTCCACTGGCAAATATTTACTTATAGGCCCTATATCCTTTGAATAATTCAAGCAAATGTTAAATATAATGAAACTATTCATCCTTATTTGTTGTATTATTTAGGAATGCAATTTAGATGCTTTATAAAGACAGCATTTATAGAAGATTTGCCAATTGCAATTAATCGATTCCACAATTCAGTTCAGTCTTCAGGGACAGTCCACTTTTTGTAAAAATCCAGATAACCAAATTAAATCAAAGTAGCATGATTTATCCTTGGCTCTTATTGGAAATGGAATAAGGGAAGGGGGATTTTAAGAGGAAGAAAAGAAAAAAAGTTCAATATCTTTGATGGTGAATAGTAATAATGACTATTGAAACATTTTTTTTAAAAGCTTATGACACTTCTAATGCATTTTTAGCCAGCTTTGTATCTTAGAAGTAATAGGTATACATTGGACGTGCTGGAGGGTTTGAGGATGGAATGAGGGGGTAAAGAATTGACTGGGTAAGGATATGAGGCACCTGGGTGGAGCAATCCGTTGAGCCACCAGCTCTTAGTTTTGGCTCAGATTGTGATCTCAGGGTCCTGGATTGAGCCCCAGTGGAGCCCAGTCAATTCCCAGTCAAGCCCCGCCTTAACCCCTGCCTCAGGGTGGAGTCTACTGAAGACCCCTCTCTTTATCTCTCTCTCTCTCTCTCTCTCTCTCTGCCTGTCCCCACTGTTCTCACACACAAGTGCTCACTCTCTCACTCTCTCTCTCTCAACTAACTAAATAAATCTTGAAAAACAAAATAAGAATTGAGTGGGTAAAAATAAAATGTGTGTGTACTCATGTGTCATTAGACCGAAAATCTTCTACATTCCTCTGATTTGAAAAAGGAAATATACACCTCAAATATGTTTTAGGACCCTTTGAACTTTTTCAATGAACCTCCCGCATTTACAAATGAAGAAACTGGGACCAGAAGGATTCTATGATTTTCTGAAGTCTCAAGGCTAATTTAAATAACAGAGCTGAGCAAGATTAGGATACTCATGCTCTGATTCCCCTTTCTCCTGGCTAAATCAAGTCCTAATAAAGACCTGAAATCAGTGAGATTTTTAAGATTCATCAACCATCCATGTAGGTCACAAGAACTAGCATGGACTCTGATCTGAATTGAAGTTGTCATGCCTAACAATAACGTTAAACAATCTAAATTAAACAAAATTTGTCAAAATTCAAGAGGTCAAGTAGATTTCCAAGCAAAAATATACCTTGGGTTACATTCTATGAATATAAAAATTAAGCAGCTTAAGAGTCTCAAAAGTTCGGATTTTGGCAAAGTTCAGAAATCTTTTGGTTGCCAGGTGACAAAGAAAAACACATCACATATGCTTAACAACCAACATGTACATATTTTGTCTTTCCAAGGTTTCTAGGGCTGGTCAGGCATAATGATGCATTACTGCTGAAGGAGATTCCAGCAGGGACAAATGTTTATCTGTATCCAAAAGCGTTTGCTTAATCCATAACAAAAACAGTCCAATATTTCTCATTGTTTAATGATTGAGTAAAGGTTAATGCTACCCAGTAGAGATTGTATTCCCCTTTATATTTATATTGTCTCAGAGACAGTATTTGTTAAGTGAGAATCACTAGTTATGTTGTGGTTAAAAAGCATTAAATATATGAAAGGTGTTTTTTCCCTATGGAGTATAAGAGCCTTATTGTATTTGGCATATCTATTTTCATTAAAATATCAAATTATCTTTGTAAATTATGGAATTATATGGAATCGGAGTAGTGTGTTGCATTTTACATGTATTTAAATATATTTTGAGGCTTATAAAATCCCTTTGAGGCAAAAGACCAGTCATAACATTTTTTATTATATTTAATATCTGGCTGAAAAAAAAAGTAGAGTGATGTGTTACTCACAAATCCAGAGAGAACATTAATTGCACAATGAATCTATGCCTACCAAAGAACAATAATAACCTCTGCCCACTTGAAAGTCAACAACTGATTTATCTGCTACTGGCGGCAATGCAATTTTAGGGAGAATGAAATAAAAATAATATTTGATTTTTTTAAAAGCACAGAGCATTTCAAACTCTATTTTTTTTTTTTTTTTTTTACTATTTGGAGTAAAATGTGATAAAAATATAGTGAGTCTCAAAAGAGAGTAACCATTTTAAAAGATCTGAAAAACGGTCACATTGGCCTTTTCATGGATCTTTTCTTTTTTAATAATTATTTTAATCATTGTTCTGAGGACATGAGAGTTTATCCTAGGATATAGTGCATTTCTAGGTTCACTTCATACTCAGTAAAAGAAATAATCTTTCATAATTTTATCAGAAGAGATCTTTATAATTTTATAAGAAGAGAGTTTAACTATACCTTATTGATTTTTAAAGAAAGATGTTAAATGTTAAAATTATAAACAATAATCATCTTGTTGAATTTTTAATAATATTGTTGGGTATCTTGCAAAGATTAATGCCCTGAAAAGTATAGATTAAATTACTAATATTCATGAAATACATGTAAGGTTAGTTTTCAAGTAAATTTCTCTTATAATCAGTACCAATTTGAACACTACAGTACTTTGTTAGATAGATGTTATTTAAATTCTATGAACAAAAACATATTTTGTTTTCAGACTTAAATAACATAAACGTGTGCAAAAGTTAAGCAGAGGAATATATTCTAGAAGTTCAAGATCTTCAGTAATTTTACCTCATGAGAAGACCATTCTTCAAAAGGTTTATGCATATTCCTTTAATTTTTACTTTGTTTATATACACTGATAATTTCCAGATTTCTATATAAGAGATTACACAATCCATGTTGTTCTTCAGTATACTTTCTTGAATTTATTTAGTTTATTTCTTAAGATAAATTTAAGATATCCATATATTCTCATATCATATCCATGTACCAATATGCATATGTAATAAATTATTTTAATCTTTTCCATTGATAGAATCTTGAGTTCTTCAAAAATATTATAATAAATTTTTACATATGTATTTGTATTATGGAAGAAGTTTTATAATGAATTCCCATAAGTAGAAATCCTGAGTCAAAGGACATACAGAAATTCAGTTGTAAGGTTCATTGTAAATGTAGAGGTGATTAAAACTATATCAACTCTAGATATTTTCAAACTTTGTAGCATTTAATTTGATAGTTAAATAGGAACTTTTAAAACAGTCTATTTACTTTATTACAGAACTGGGTTCCCTTTTCATATATGTATTAACTATTTGTAACACTTTTCAATTAGTTGCCTATTGATATTTTGTTAATTTAAAAATATTTTTCTTGTTAATCTGCAGAAACTCTTTATATGCAAGATGATATGGCTTCCAGTTATATAAGTAGCGAATATTTTAATGCATTATGTCATTTGCTTTGTCATTTTTCATATGAGTGAAAGACTCTCAAAAATCAATTTAGTATCATTTCCCTTATCATATTTAGACTTTGTTTATTGTCTTAAACACATCTGTACAATTTCCAAGCAATAGAATTTTCAGCAAAAATTCAAATGAAAACTGGTAAGTCGGGACCAAAATTTCAAGTGGCCAAGATGACTATGTGGTATAACTAACATTTCTTTATATTTTAATAGGGTGGACATCTGCTAATGTTGTTCTTCTCTAACCTAAGATATGGTAAAAATAAAATAAACCTCTGTTTCTGAGAGTCTCGTGGCAACTCCTTCAGTGACCCCTGCTGAAATTAGTGATCACAGGGAAGATTTCTATGTGGAACAAAGCGAGCCACTTGTATCTATAACCATATAGATTATTGTTTTGGGGGGTCTATTTCTATGTAAGTGGAAATCCTAGTTATAATTTCACCATTTGGCCTGTGGATGATTCTCTGTTACCTGATAAAGCTCAGGAAACTCTAGACTTAATTTGTAGAAATACCCGTGATGGCTAGCTCTAAGATTCTCCTGTCCATGCACTTCTGATGGAATCCTCGTGGACTTTCAAATTAGCTCAGGATTCTGAGGAAGAGAATAAAACTAAGTGATTCTCAATTGAAAAGGAGCCAGCTTTTAATTTAAGTTCAGAACCTGAGTTTGGAGCAAGATGTACAGCCTTAAAGAGCAAATTGTTTCTCTCATTTAGGTTGGAAACAGAATGTTAAGAAGTACAGCGGAGGTGCTGTTTCACTATAACAAAGAATAAAAGTGTTATATCTTTTCCCTTCATGCATTCAAAAATACACATTAAGTATATACACCATTCAAAGTATTGTGCTAAGCATTGTATAAAATACAAAAAAAGAGAGAGAGAGAGAGATGAATGCAGATTACAATGATGATGATGATCATCATCATAGTAAGAAGCATTTTATACAAATAAGCCCATGGACCAAGAGAGAACCAAAAGCAAGTGGTAATATAAAAAGAAGACAGAGAGTTATGAGATTTTCTAGGAAGAAGAGCTTGTTCTATGCAAGAGGTGACCATTTCACTGAGTCTTGAAGATTAAGAGATATTTTAGCATGGCTATATATAAGAAACAATATGTCAAGAGAGAAGATGGTTTGAATAAAACAGAAAATGGTGTATGCTCAGCATTATACTCCTTTGACTTCAGACAAAGCTCTAGCCATAGTTAAAAGTCCTTTGCCATCAGAGTAGGCACAATATCTTAATATCCAAATATCCTAATACCATGTGATTGCCTGCGCTAGACTCTCTCTCTCTCTCTCTCTCTCCCTCTCCCTTTCTCTCTCTTTCTTTATATATATATATATATATATATATATATATATATATATATATATATGAATATACACAGAAACAAGCATACATATATTCTTTCAACTCTTGGTTACAACCACAAGCACAAACTATTTTGGTAAATTTCTTAAAAATGAACCAAAGATAAACTGGGTGACTTTTATCTGATACTTGTAAGTAGCTTGAAATTTTTCCTGGGTTAATGGATATTCTTATAATGCAAATAAGAGGTCTAACAAAAGGCAGACTAAAAGACTTGATATTTTTCATGTATATTTTAATCATTTATGTATTTTATTTTAGAGGTGTTCCAATCTTTTTCTAATTTGAATGTCTGAAGAAGGGTTGGATTCATATATGAGGAAGAAGAGACTCAAAAGCCTTTGATTTTCTGCTTGAAGCCCTAGATGAGAGCATGTTGGCCCAGCATTCTTTATTTTTTTAAAAAGATTTTATTTGCTTATTTGACAGAGAGATAGAGAGCACAAGTAGGCAGAGCAGTAGGCAGAGGGAGAAGGAGAAGCAGGCTCTTTGTTGAGCAGAGAGCCCGATGTGGCACTTGATCCCAGGACCCTGGGATCATAACCTGAGCCGAAGGCAATGCTTAACTGACTGAGCCACCCAGGCACCTCGAAAATAAGCATTCTTTGCATCTTTGTCCCAGTAGGTTGGAGATAGCAGAATCCCCACTGATAAAGCCTAAAACATAGAGGAAAAGAAAAAATCAGCTGAATACTTCACCATATGTACCAAAAAGTACTGTGTGGAAAGGACAGCCATCTTATCTGGTAACTGCAAATAGAGACCCTTGCAAGGACTGTGACCTGGAGCATAGAAACAATATATGAAGCTGACACTACTGAGCTACCCAGTTTTGTACAACATCAGTTTAATATTCACAGAGTGTACAGACTGTCTCTGAAAAAATGTGCATATCAGAAAATGTGAACACTTGTCAGCCTAAATCCCCCATGTGTAACATGGGTCAAAGTGACAGCAGTGAGGAAGTTTGCTTCCTCTTTGATTCCAACCCAGGCCTGTCATTCTGTATGGTCCAATATCTCTGACCATAATTCAGGTGCTATGAATAAGTAAATAGGAACATCCTGTTAAAATGATTGATTCAGATGAAACTGGATTGTTTCCATGAAATAGAGGAGAACTTTGAGAAGCTCACTCCTCTGTTCAAGAGTACATGTGTGTGAAGGCAGGAATAGGGCTTAGATGACCTTCCGAAGAATCTTTAAGTCTGATTATTCTGTGTTTCAAATATATAGAGATCATTATCCTAAAAGAGCTGTATGGAAAGAAATTGCATGCCTTAGAATCAGAATATGCCAAATTTCATTGGCATTAACATGAATTAAAATCCATTTTACCTTAAAAGGAGAAAGACTAAGAAGAATGCAATTGGTTTAGATTAACACATCTCATGAGTTTGCTCAAGAGGGAGACAGATTGGGAAACCCTCAAGGAAACAAAGCTTGAGCCATAGAAGCAAATGGTCTTTTCAGCTAAGCCCAATAAATTCAAGCTTTCTGTATACAAGTGGATAGAGTAGCTTTGGAAAACACACCTCTGTCAGTTTATACTCGTGGATTGGGTCCTGCTGTTACCAGTCAGATTTTAAGCTTTGATTTATGCAGCTTTTGGTGTTTGAGGTTTTGTTTGGTTTTGACCACCCCCCAACACAGCATAGCCTTTTTCTCTTTCTTCCTTTTCTTTCTTCCTTCTTTCCTTTTCTTTTCTTTTCTTTCTTTCTCTTTCTTTCTTTCTTTCTTTCTTTCTTTCTTTCTTTCTTTCTTTCTTTCTTTCTTTCTTCTTTCTTTCTTTCTTCCTGTCATTGCAGCAACACTATTTGTCCGAAAACATGCACCAGGATCTTAATTATATGTACATATAATGTTATTTCATAGAACATACATATTTAATATAATCTGAATGCCCTAAATCAATGTTGAGCAGAGCTTCTGCAACTGAAATAATATGGAAATTTGTGTAACCTGCAATTATAAACAGCACAGTTACAGGAAAGAAATATTTTCCAGTCTCTTCTGGGAACCCTCCATAACTTGTTTATTCACCCTACATTTGATTTATAACAAATGAAATGAATTTCCATCAAACTCCTCAAAATGAAATTATTTCCATAGGTCACAGATGGAAAATTATACCATAAGAAGTTCAAGTTAGAAGGGACTAAGTCCTTCAGTGTTGTACAAGCCCCTTAGTGGACAGATGACAAAATTGTCAGGAAAGCTGGTTAAGTGATTCATTCAAGATAGGACAAATTGTTAACTCAAGAGTTGTGCTTACTGACACTAGCCCCTGAATCCTAATTCAGATTTCTTTTCTTTACAACATATGTGATGTAGAGGAGTCTTAAAGTCTTCAATCTAACATTTTCCTTACCTCCAGAATGAGAAATTTGAACATCAAGATGCCGAGAGTAACTAATAAGCTGCATTTCTGTAGGACAGAATAGCTTCTACTGATCTCATGTCCCCTTTTATCAGGCCTCCCTACAATAGCCAGCCATCCTAAACACTGAACACAACAAACAAAGACAATAGTAGAGGGAGAAGGAGAGAGAAAATTTTAGTTTTCTGAAAAACAAGATGCTTTAAAAGATTATGTTGAAAAGAGTCCCTCTCCCTGTGACATTATAGAAAAAGGGCAATTGTTGATCCAGAATTTGGGACTGACTTAGTGATTATTACTATTAAAAAATTTATATATATATATATATATATATATATTCTTTCAAATTTTATAATACTGCATCAGCTAAATAGGAGAGGTTTTCTGTTTAGGCACTAGTATAATACTGCATCAGCTAAATAGGAGAGGTTTTCTGTTTAGGCACTAAACTAGTTTAGAACTATAGTTCTATAACTGTTACCTTTGAAAATCACAACCTGCTCATGAGTGTATGGTCAAAAGCTGATGTTTTTTAATAGTAATTCATTTTTTTCTAGAATAATAGGGAGATCTTTTAACATATTTAAGTTGATACATGAAATAAGAATTGATTTAGAAATAAAAGAATGATATACATGAATATATTCTGTTTTTCAAGGCAAATACATAACAACAAACTATATATTTATAGGATAATGTTTATTAACTTCCTTTTTCTACATTTATGTTGATAAAACCTTTACACTCTGAGAGTGGACAAAATCTGAAACTAGTGGCATTCAACACTGGGTGCTTATTGGGATTACCTTGGGTGGTTTCAAAAGTACTGACTCTTGGACCTCACTCTCACAGATCATGAATTAAGTAATTAGTCTGGGGTGCTGCTTGGGTATTAGGTTAAAACAAACAAACAAACAAACAAACTCCCTATGTGATAGTACTCACAAGCAAGGTTAGGCACTACTTCATAAACATTTTCAGGGCCATGACTTTGGTGTTATTGTCAGTCCCTGTGTGCCCCTGCCCAATTGACCTGGAGCTATAGAAGCCTCCACGATCAGGTTCTGCTGACTGCGGTCTTGGCCTGGAGAGGGTTTGATGGACAGTTTACTAAATGATGAGTGGGGTCTGTGAAGAGAGGGCTGGAACACTTCCTTTCTCTGCATACTCCCAGAAATAGCTGGAAAACAGCAAAAGCACCCTGTCCACAGAAATCTAAAAAATTAAAATGAAAGAAAATATCACAAAACCACTCTTGCAGTACGACGACGGTATGCAAACACTAATGCTTCCTAGGTTAAAACTCATAATTCATTGACATCCCTTGCCACCCCTTAAACTTTATTTATTTTCTTCAATGGGCAGGCAAGTCAGCCTTATAGCAGGCTAATGGATATCTCTCTTCCACAGAGACGTCAGCTCTATTCCTTTGGTTCCCTATGGTAGGAATCTTCTTACTTCCACCTTTAAGAATTCACTGACACAGGTATGGAGGGCAGGGGATTAACGTCTTTCACTACTAATCAGCACCTCACTTTATTTCTTTCTCCCTTTCCTCTCTTAGCCAAGGTGTTATTTTCCATGTGAAATCTTAAATGTCTATTCTGTTTGCTCTGACCCTCTAAGGTACATTCTGTGTCACCAGCACAGGATACTCCTATTGATTCGTTCCCTTTGCAATTCCATGTTCTTGCATTGTCTTGCCCTGAAGAGTTAAAGACATATTTCTGGCAGTTCAGAAAAATAACTTCTTTTACTCACTGAATGGTGTCCTTGATGCATTGTCTTTACAACTAGGTGTTTGTTTGCTTGCTGGCTCCCTTGCTTTCCTCACACTGGGATGAGATGTTTAATCTCTGAGAGGCAGCACAGCCTGTTGCTGTGATTGACAGAACTCGTTGCTTAGAACCATCACCTGAAAATCGTTTTAAAAATACAGAATCCTGTATAATATCTGAATACTTGGAACCCAGACTGTTTACAGTCCTGTGGACAGTAGCCCAGGGAGCAGGAGCTGGCCTTTAATGTCAGCTGACTAATTTCCTGAGCCTCAGTTTCTTCATCTCAAAATTGAGATGAATTCACAGTGATTTGTGAAGATAAAATGAAATCATCCTTATAAAGAACACAGTACAAAGTAAGAACTCAGCAATTACTTGCCTTCTCCCTTCCTCAGAGCTTGTAATAAGTCTGTGTATTTAGAGAAATTTAGCAGGGCAAATAGTCCTATTTGCAAGTGTGTAATTTTTCCTGTTATCTTTTCATTCTTTCTTCTCCAGAATATATCCCCTTGGCCCAAAGAAAGCGTCACTGAACTGATACTAGGATGGCTCTTCACATCCAACCTGAACCTATCCAGTATAGTGTAAAATCCCCTTGGTCCTTCTCTGCTTTGCCCTTCCCTTTCTGGGCCTAGAGAGGGCTGTGCTGTGCCCACCCACTTGGATGAAAGTGACCCAAGGGAGAGAACTTTGCCTTTTTCCTTTGTCATTAAAACATTACTCTGCCCTTTGAAAAATACCGGTGGAATTTCGATCGGAATGGCATTAAAAGTATAGATTGCTCTAGGCAGTATAGACATTTTAACAATGTTTATTCTTCCGATCCAAGAGCATGGAATGGTCTTCCATTTTATTGTGTCTTCTTCAATTTCTTTCATGAGTGTTCTGTAGTTCCTCAAGTACAGATCCTTTACCTCATTGGTTAGGTTTATTCCCAGGTATCTTATGGTTCTTGGTGCTATAGTAAATGGAATCCATTCTCTAATTTCCCTTTCTGTATTTTCATTGTTAGTGTATAAGAAAGCCACTGATTTCTGTACATTGACTTTGTATCCTGCCACGTTACTGAATTGCTGTATGAGTTCTAGTAGTTTGGAGGGGGAATCTTTTGGGTTTTCTATATAAAGAATCATGTCATCTGCGAAGAGAGAGAGTTTGACTTCTTCCTTGCCAATTTGGATACCTTTTATTTCTCTTTGTTGTCTGATTGATGTTGCTAGGACTTCTAATACTATGTTAAACAAGAATGGTGAGAGTGGGCATCCTTGTCGTGTTTCTGAACTCAATGGGAAGGCTGTGAGCTTTTTCCCATTGAGGATAATATTTGCTGTGGGTCTTTCATAGATAGATTTTATGAAGTTAAGAAGTTTTCCC
The DNA here is from genome assembly GCA_004024625.1 of Mellivora capensis. Lineage (NCBI taxonomy): Eukaryota > Metazoa > Chordata > Mammalia > Carnivora > Mustelidae > Mellivora > Mellivora capensis. The sequence goes on from PISX010000619.1 coordinate 186,726, forward strand.
TCTATCCCTATAATTTGAAGCATTTTAATCAGGAACGGATGCTGGATTTTGTCAAATGCTTTTTCTGCATCCCTTGAGAGGACCATGTGGTTCTTCTCTCTTCTCTTATTGATTTGTTCTATTACATTGATTGATTTGTGAATGTTGAACCATCCTTGTAACCCAGGGATAAATCCCACCTGGTCATGGTGTATAATCTTCTTAATGTGCTGTTGGATCCTGTTTTCTAGGATCTTGTTAAGAATCTTAGCATCCATATTCATCAGTGATATTGGTCTGAAATTCTCCTTTTTGGTGTGGTCTTTGCCTGGTTTGGGGATCAGGGTAATGCTGGCTTCATAAAGACTCTGGAAGTTTTCCTTCTGCTTCAATTTATTGAAACAGCTTCAGGAGAATAGGTGTTCTTTCTTCTTTGAAAGTTTGGTAGAATTCCCCAGGGAATCTGTCAGGTCCTGGACTCTTATTTTTTGGGAGGTTTTTTGATCACTGCTTCAATCTCGTTACTAGATATCGGTCTATTCAGGTTGTCAATTTGTTCCTGATTCAATTTTGGGAGTTTATAGTTTTCCAGGAATGCATCCATTTCCTCTAGGTTGCTTAACTTATTGGCATATAACTGTTGATAATAGCTTCTGATGATTGTTTCTACTTCCTTGATGTTAGTTGTGATTTCTCCCTTTTCATTCATAATTTTATTAATTTGAGCTTTCTCTCTTTTCTTTTGGATTAATGTGGCCAATGGTTTATCAATATAATTGATTCTTCAAAAAACCAGCTTCTAGTTTCATTGATACGTTCTACTATATCTCTAGTTTCTACCTCATTGATCTCTGCTCTAATCTGGATTATTTCTCTTCTTGTGTGTGGAGTTTGTTTAATTTGTTGTTGACTCTCCAATTCTTTAAGGTGTAGAGACAGTTGGTGTATTCTGGATTTTTCAATTTTTTTGAGGGAGGCTTGGATGGCTATGTATTTCCCCCTTAAGACCACCTTTGCTGTATCCCATAGGTTTTGGAATGAAGTGTCTTCATTCATTCTTGGTTTCCATGAATTGTTTAAGTTCTTCTTTGATCTCCTGGTTGATCCAAGCACTCTTAAGCAAGGTAGTCTTTACCTTCCAGGTGTTAGAGATCCTTCCAAACTTTTCCTTGTGATTGAGTTCCAGTTTCAAGGCATTGTGATCTGAGAATATTCAGGGAATAATCTCAGTCTTTTGGTATCAGTTGAGTCCTGATTTGTGACCCAGTATGTGGTCTATTCTGGAAAAGGTTCCATGTGTACTTGAGAAGAATGAGTATTCTGTTGTTTTAGGGTGGAATGTTCTGTATATATCTATGAGGTCCATCTGGTTCAATGTGTCATTCAATGCTTTTGTTTCTTTATTGATTTTCTGCTTGGATGATCTGTTTGTAACTGAGAGAGGTGTGTTAAGATCTCCTACTATCAATGTATTCATATCAATATGACTCTTTTTATCTTGATTAATAGTTTTCTTATGTAATTGGCTGCTCCCATATTGGGGGCATAGATATTTATAATTGTTAGATCATCTTGGTGGATAGTCCCTTTAAGAATGATGTAGTGTCCTTCTGTATCTCTGACTACAGTCTTACTTTAAAATCTAATTTATCTGATATGAGAATCGCTACCCTGGCCTTCTTTTGAGGCCCATTGGCATGAAAGATGCTTCTCCATCCCTTCACCTTCAGTCTGGGTGTATCCTTAGGTTCAAAATGGGTCTCTTGTAGACAACATATGGATAGGTCCTGTCATTTTATCCAATCTGCAACCCTGTGTCTTTTTATGGGCACATTTAGGCCATTAACATTGAGAGTGATTATTGATAGATACGTTTTTATTGACATTGTGTTACCTTTGAAATCTTTCTTTCTGTAGATTGTCTCTATATTTCTGTTTAATGATATTCTTAGGATTTTTTCTCTTTTATAAAACCCCCCTTAATATTTCCTGCAGTATTGGCTTGGTGGTTGCACACTCTTTTAAGCCTTGCCAGTCTTGGAAACTCTTTATATCTCCATCCATTTTGAATGTCAGTCTTGCTGGGTAAACCTTTCTTGGCTGCATGTTCTTCCCATTTAGTGCCCTGAATATATCTTGCCTGCCCTTTCTGGCTTGCCAGGTTGCTGTGGACAGGTCTGACATTATTCTGACGGGCTTTCCTCGACCTAAGGAGCTTCTTTGTCCTAGCTGCCTTCAAGAGAGTTTTTCTAGAATTATAATTCCTCATTCTTACTATGAGGTATCTTGAGGACCTTTGAGAATCTATAATCTTGGGGTGGGGGGGACCGTTCTGCTTCTAGCACATGAACTGTGGTTCTTTCGCGAGATTGGGGAAATTTTCATGAAGAACGTGTTCCACTATATCTTCTAGACTTCTTTCTTTCTCCTCCCCTTCAGGGATCCCAATAATTCTGACGTTGGAATGTTTCATGGCATCATTTATTTCCCTGATTCTGTTTTCGTGGCTTCTAAGCTGTTTTTTCCAGGCTTCCTCCTGATCCTTTCTCTCTATCTGTTTGTCCTCCAGATCACTAATTCTATCTTCTGTCTCAGTTACCCTAGCTTTTAGGGACTTTAGATTAGATTGGAACTCATTGAGAGCCTTGTGGACATCATCCCTGGTGGCTTTCAGTTCTGCCCTAATCAATTCCATTTGGTCATCCATGGCTTTCTCCAACCTAGCTATTGCCTGGGTAATTGTTAGCCTGAATTCCCTTTCCGACATATTGTCTATGTCGGTAGCCATTAGCTCTGTTACAGAAGGCCCATCCTCTGAATTTTTCTTCTCTTGGACATTCCTCCTCCTAGTCATTTTGGTGAGAGATGGATGAACAGATGTAGCTGGATGTATCGATAGTGGTGCAGTCAAGGTGCACCCTGGAATGGTTCTGAGCAATCAAGAGTCCCCACCAAAATGAACTAAACAAAGAAAGAGGGAAAGAAGAAAAAAAAAAAAAGAGAGAGAGAGAGAGAGAGACAGGAAAAAGAAAAAAAGATAAAAGAGAAGGCTCAGCCCAAATGGGCCCCAAGGTAAGGTTTGTGAAGTATATAAGCAAAAACAGACAAACAAAAAAACTGATAAAAGTATATGATAAGAGAAGAAAAAATATATACATATATATGTAGAAGCAAAACAAACAAGCAAACAAAAAAGAACCTCGTTAAAAAGAACCCCAAGTATAAGATTTATGTACTACCAGGACAAACACAAATACACAGCAACACTGGTGGAAGAAAAAGATGGGAGAGTGGTTATAAATTCTCAGTGTGGGCGAGGAAGGTTATTTTGATTCTTCCTGGATGTATCTTGATATCTTTGTTAAAGGACTCAACTGTCCTAAGAAAACGGGGCATTAAAAATTGGATTACCTATAGGGGTAGCATTGATTGGGGAAAGGGGATTACCTTGAAGTTTAACTCTATATGAATATTAAAAAATAAAAATAAAGAAAAGAATGAACCAAACTAAACTAAAGTTTAAAAAAATTAAAGAAATAGAAAAGCAAAAGAAAAACACAAGTATATGTATCAAAAACTTCAGGTTAAAAGGTTATTATGGAATTTGATGTACTGGACATCTCACTGTTATGGTAAATAGGCTAAAAAAACTATATAAAAAATAAAAAGAAAAAATTTAAAAATGAACCAGAATAGTGGGAACGAATTAAAAGTAAAAGTTGTATCTATGGGGGCAACTGGGTGGCTCAGTGGATTAAGCCTCTGCCTTCGGCTCAGGTCATGATCTCAGGGTCCTGAGCCCCACATCGGGCTCTCTGCTCAGCAGGGAGCCTGCTTCTCCCTCTCTCTCTCTGCCTGCCTCTCGGCCTACTTGTGATCTCTGTCAAATAAATTAAAAAAAAAAAAAGTTGTATCTATGAAGTAGTGGTGGTTGTTCTCTTGTCGTTTTTTTGTTTGTTTGTTTGTTTGTTGTTGTTTTTTCCCAGTTGGCTTTTTGGGAGAGGGGCCTGCCGCGTCAGTTTTCAGGCAGTGTTTCCTGAGTTAAGTCCTCCCGCCCCCCTCAAGGGGATGGGCTCTGAGGAAACCAGTTTTTCAGGCTTTTGTACTCTGGAGGTTTTTATGTTTGTTCGTTTGTTTTCTCTCTCCTTGGCGGCTCTTGATGGTTTTTAGAGGTTTAGAGGAAAGCAAACTGCACCCAGACCTCCTTCTCAGAGAGAAGCCTCAGTCTGTTCCCCTCTGGGTGCTGCAGAGCACATAAGTTCCCCCTTGGCCACTGGCAGAGCACGTTCCCAGTCGCGGTCCCTGGGAACACAGGAACTCCTGCTTGTACCCAAAACCACAATAGTGTTGGCTGTCTGGGCAGCTCCAGACAGCCAGAGAGGTTCCAAGCAGTGATCACACACTGAGATTTTTCCACTTGTCCGGGCAGGGAGTGCTCAGACTTTCTGGGTCCGAGAGCTCCGGGCTGGAGCTTCCACGCACCTCTCTCAGGGGAGGGTGTGGGGTGCGTCTCAGAGCTGGAGCAAATAATCCTAAAATTTGTATGGAATCAGAAGAGACCCCGAATTGCTAAGGACATGTTGAAAAACAAAAATAATACTGGCGGCATGTTACCTGATTTCAAGCTTTACTACAAAGCTGTGATCACCAAGACAGCATGGTACTGGCATCAAAACAGACACATAGACCAGTGGAACCGAGTAGAGAGCCCAGATATGGACCCTCAACTCTATGGTCAAATAATCTTCGACAAAGCAGGAAAAAATATACAGTGGAGAAAAGACAGTCTCTTCAATAAATGGTGCTGGAAAAATTGGACAGCTATATGTAGAAGAATGAAACTCGACCACTCTCCTACACCGGACACAAAGATAAACTCAAAATGGGTAAAGGACCCCAGTGTCAGACAGGAATCCATCAGAATCCTAGAGGAGAACACAGGCAGTAACCTCTTCGATATCAGCCACAGCAACTTCTTTCAAGATATGTCTCCAAAGGCAAAGGAAACAAAAGCAAAAATGAACTTTTGGAATTTCATCAAGATCAAAAGCTTCTGCACAGCAAAGGAAACAGTCAACAAAACAAAGAGGCAACCCACAGAATGGGAGAAGATATTTGCAAATGACAGTACAGACAAAAGGTTGATATCCAGGATCTATAAAGAACTTCTCAAACTCAACACATACAAAACAGATAATTATATCAAAAATGGGCAGAAGATATGAACAGACACTTCTCCAATGAAGACATACAAATGGCTATCAGACACATGAAAAAATGTTCATCATCACTAGCCATCAGAGAGATTCAAATTAAAACCACACTGAGATACCACCCCACACCAGTTAGAATGGCCAAAATTAGCAAGACAGGAAACAACGTGTGTTGGAGAGGATGTGGAGAAAGGTGAACCCTCTTACACGGTTGGTGGGAATGCAAGTTGCTGCAGCCCCTTTGGAGAACAGTGTAGAGATTCCTTAAGAAATTAAAAATAGAGCTTCCCTATGACCCTGCAATTGCACTACTGGGTATTTACCCCAAAGATACAGATGTGGTGAAAAGAAGGGCCATCTGTACCCCAATGTTTATATCAGCAATGGCCACAGTCGCCAAACTGTGGAAAGAACCAAGATGCCCTTCAACAGACGAATGGATAAGGAAGATGTGGTCCATATACACTATGGAGTATTACGCCTCCATCAGAAAGGATGAATACCCAACTTTTGTAGCAACATGGACGGGACTGGAAGAAATTATGCTGAGTGAAATAAGTCAAGCAGAGAGAGTCAATTATCATATGGTTTCACTTATTTGCGGAGCATAACAAATAACACGGAGGACATGGGGAGATGTAGAGGAGAAGGGAGTGGAGGAAAATTGGAGGGGGAGATGAACCATGAGAGACTATGGACTCTGAAAAGGTTTTGAAGGGGCGGGGGGTGGTTGGTTGGGGGAACCAGGTGGTGGGTATTATGGAGGGCATGCATTGCATGGAGCACTGGGTGTGGTGCAAGAACTGAATTCTTTTACGTTGAAAAGAAATTAAAAAAATAAATATTAAAAAAAAAACAACATTACTCTCCCATTTCTTTGCTCTCAGCAGAAGCACTAACACCAGAAAGTTGCTTTTCCTAGGGTCAATTGGGTTTACATTCTGATTGCATTTCAAACGTGTGAATAGCAACAGAGATGAGGGAGAAGGAAACAGTTATTAGGGCCTTTTGAATGCAAATTTGCAAGGAGGAAAATAAGGAAAAATATTTCTGGATGAAAGGCAACTCAAAGCAAGCTGTAGGTACCATCTATGGCTATTTCACTATTTCAGATTTGCTGGCATATAAAACATGTCTGATAATTTAGTAGTTAGATTTTTAGTAAGCAGATGTTTAATTTCTACATCTGAACGCTGGAAATTCTGCTTTCAAACATAGTTATAATCACCACTGGCTAGTTCAGCTGAGTGGAATTAACCTGAAGGAAAAACCGTAACCCCTCCTTTTCCTTCACAAAAGATAGACCAGAAAGCTCAAGAAATCAATGGGAAATGGAAGGCATTTACAATATAAAATCTAATTTGGAAACCGAACATGATTCTGAGAAACAACAGAGCCATTGGAAAGTACTCCTCAAAGTAGGCCAACGACTCCGAGACAGACAAGTAAATAGGAATCTCTGCTGAATAAATCCTAACCAGAGACAGAATCATTTCTAGCATATCAAGGGAGTTGTTCTCCTGGGTTAGAAATATCAGAGAACGAAAGCAGAAAACATCGTCTTGAGCATGGAAGGTATAAAAGTCTAAAACCCACTTGGTTACTGGCTTCCACAGTTCCTGTCCTCTGTCCAGTGTCATTGAGGTCTTTTTTTCCATCTAGTCAGCAGTGGGCTGGGTTTTCCACTCTGCTTTCCTGGTCAAGTGATCTGAAGGCATTCTGAGCTTTATCTGTCTCAAGTCATGGTGTACCAATTATAATTAAGAGTAAGAATACATGCAGACTTGGTCGGTTAAGGGTCTGACTCCTGGTTTCAGCTCAGATCATGATCTCACGGTCATGAGATCCAGCCCTGAGTCTAGTTCTGTGCTCGTCGGGGAGTCTGCTTGAGGATGCTCTGCCCATCTCTCTCTACCCCGCCCCCACGCATGCATGCACATATGCATGCACTCTCTCAAATAAATAAATCTTTGAAAACATGCATGCAAAGCATGCATTACATTGTTAAATTGCTGAGAAAGCATGTGTGATGATTCTTGAACTACAAAGGTTTTGTATTTATCACCAACCCAGTGTGATCATACTTTCCTCTGGGTTAAATGTTCTTGACCTTCCCCAGTCTCCTCCAACACATCTGCACTGTTAGTGAAGTCAGACTTTGTTCTTTCTCTTTTCTATGTTAATTTATTTTCACCTCTTATGGCATTAAACAACTGTGTAATGAAGATGCGGTCCCTCACTTGTATCTTCTTTCAATCTCACTTTGAATAGAATCCCCAAACTTTAGCATGTCCTTCCTACCTTTGATCAACTTCATGAACTTCCCAGTTACCCTCATTCCACTTTAACCACACTAGCCTACTTCCTCTTCTAGAAATATACTGAGAGTTTCCTCACCTCAGCCCAGGGGGCTTGTTTTGCCCTATGCCTCAAAGCTCTATTCCAATATAGTGTTCAGGTGTTGCTTTAAATATCTCTAAATGGCCTTCTCAGATGACCTTATCTAAGGTAGCACCTCAGCCACTTACTATTGACTCAGTCTGTTCTATTTCTCTTCTTGATTCCTATCAATATTACATCACATTGTTTAATTTGTAACATTTATTTCACTTTTAGTCTCTCCATGGGAGACATGTGCTCCCCATGAAAGTAGAGACTTTAGACAGCTTCCTTCATGTCTGTGTCTCTATATCTACAACAGTGATTGGGATACGGGAGTTCAGGAAAAATGCCGAATGAATGAAAGAATGAATGAATGAATGAGTGGATGGATACCTCCTATTAAACTTTAAAAATCTCAACAGCAATGAACTCATAGGACATAAATAGAACTGTCTGGTACATAGCAGGTGTTTAATATAATTTTATAAAAGAAAGAATGTGTAAATCAATAAAACATCTCTTTGATTAGCTACAAAGCCTTATTCTCCATCCACAATTTAGTGTATTAGAAAGATTTTCTAAGCCTTAATAACACAGGGGGAAAAAACAAGAGAGTATCATTGCTGGGGTTTCTAGATGACAATTAATTAGGATTTCTACAGTATAATTTCTTTAGAGCAAGGGCCAATGGATATTCACATAGCCTGAAAAAGGGCCAATACTATTCCAAGTAAAGGAGAATGGCATCTGTGCTTTGTGGACCCTAGAATCTCCACTAAGTCATCTGATATGATTGGGCTTCACCAATCCTTTGGGAGCAAAGTTAATTGAATCCTGATTTAATCTTACTTTGGAAAATTTCATGCTATTTTTCACAGTAGGATAAGCCATACATTATTATTCCATAATAATAGGATATTTGTATATTCTATTACACTGTGAATATTTTAGAATTATGGAGCCTTTAAAGCATGGAGCATTTACTATACTTCTTCATAACCTCAATCCCATTCGTTGACATAGGGAATGATTACATATATATTACTAATGGGAATTTATCCATATTGAAAAATAATAGATATGCTTAGACTTTTCCCTTGAAATTTGTACTGAAGAAATCTTTAAGGATAATTTGCTCATTATTCTACAAAATAATACTTAACTAAAGACAAAAAAAAGGTGGGGAGTACATTTCACATTAAAAGCCTTTTGATGTTTGATTTTGAAATCAGTACTTGTCTAGCAATAGAGCAGAAATCCAGTTTTAAATGCTGAAATGAAGCTCATAGCCTCCTGCTTCAAATTGGTTTTAAACTCACTATTATTATTGTGAGTGATTTTATGAGCCTATTATTTTGTAGTAACTCATATGGTGTTTATACTACCAGTATGTACCATACTTGATCTTTGGCTCTTCGGGAAAATACCTCCAATAGATTATCCATAAATTACATATTCATAGTTATCACTGTACCATTTGGGCTTGATGGATTTCTCTTTCTTATCCATTTAAAATTGTAAGGCAGTGTTTACAGACTCTGGAAGTCTGAATGAAGAAAAGCATTCCATTAGCTGTAATCAAAATGATACTTTTTGTCAGGTGTTACTATTTGTCACTGACCTCATCTCTATAGGCCAGTTCATCACATGGTATGAATTTCAACTCAAGTGTCATGCTTTCTATTTGAAAATACTGTGCAGAACTTCTCCCCCGGAATTTGGATAACAAGCTAGAATGATGTAAGAAAACTGACAAAGATTTCAAGGAACCAAGACGGTGAGTGTGTATGTGTGTGCATGTGGGAGTATGTATGTGTGTGTTTTTTAAGGTCTAAACTTAACCACAACAGCCCAGACATGTAAATCAAGGAGCAAATTATTTGCATAATAAACCAACGTTTTGGTTTTAGAGAAGAAACATCCAAGTATTTTCCTTTGTTCCTTTCATATCTGACCTCTTAAGGGCTGTACTAGAGCACAGTTTGTTCAAACAAGTATGTTTTATGATTTGTTGTGTTTGTGAATTCTGTTAAAATATTTATTTTGAGCTCATGTAGACTGTATTTTTTCCTGTGAATTTGGGCTCCCCTGATATGACTTTTCCTTTTTAGTGGAGCAGAATTGGCTGATAGCTTTGTAATTCATCTTTTAAATTCACTTTCTCTCATGTCCTATTCCCACCTGTTAATTAAATTAAATTAAATTAAATTATTTATTTATTTATTTTTAAAGATTTTTGTTAATTTACATGACAGAGAGAGAGAGATAACAAGAGAGGGAACACAAGCAATGGGAGTGTGAGAGGAAGAAGCAGGCTTCTGGCTGAGCCGGAAGCCCAATGGGGGACTCGATCCCAGGACCCTGGGATCATGACCTGAGCCGAAGGCAGATCCTTAATGGCTGAGCCACCCCCCCACCTGTTAATTTTTAATATATCAGAAACATAATTATGTAAATTTTAAGTTCATATAAATAGAAAGTTTAAGTGTCTATAGATACTATCCTTTATAAAACATTCTTTTTAAAGATTAAAATCAATCCCTGAAAGGTTAAAGGACTTTTCTAGTGTCACACATTGAGTAGGTAAAATAGAACTAAGGGCTTGAGGTTAAACATAAGCCATGATACACATTATTAAATACTTCATCTGATATATAACATTTGATTTAACCAAAACAATATGATACTGATTTTTATAGCTTTTTTATATGTATTCTACAACATATGCCTAGCAAGCCCTAAGGTCCAATCCTCAAACCACCTATATGTAATTTTTAACTGTGGTTAGAATTCCTAGTGTGAATATGGGACAGTAATGAGACCAACAGTAGACATAATAAAGAATTCTAATAGAATTAACCATAGTTGTTCTGTCTGTTGTAATAACTTGAGATAGCAATTATTTTTGCCTCACATCAAGTTGCTACAATTCAGATATTATTGAATTGCTATATATGTTTAAATAAAAATGGTAAATCTTCAAGCTTATTACAAGAACAATATATTATTGAATTGAGCTACATGTTAATATATAACGGCTTTCACTTTATATGCCATATAATTTATATTTACAACTCAGGAGTGAATTCCACAATCATTTTATATTACTCAAGCCTTAAAAAGTATTCTAAATCCCCTCTGTTGTTCCCCTTTCTGAAAACGGATAGGCGGTATTGAAAAGATTATAGGGTTTACTTGAAGCCTAAAAGTAAGAAAAAATTTAAAAGAAGGTAGTGCACAGTAAAAACAAACCATTAAAAGAACAAGGCAAGAGGAAAAGAAGACCAGTTCTCATTGGGAATAATTGTCACCTGACAAGTGTAAGTTATCCTCAATAGTTTTTGCAAAAACAATTGTGCAATATTGGAATTAAAAAAACCAAAACACTCTTGAGTAACGACGCCATCCATCTTGCATTCTTTATTTTTGTCTGAAGAAATGTAGTGACTGGAATTAGTTTTCCTAAATAAACTAATCCTATTTCAGGGAAATGTCGTTTTCCATGTGAAAACACCTGTGTAACCCTTCCAAGCCTTCTGCCTGAAAGTTTTCTCGTTGTGCGCAGTGTTTACTTGTTCCTCAGCGGGGTCTGCTGATGCTAATGGACTCACAGCAGTGCCTCCTACTTCAGTTATTACAGGTCTAATTCAGTCATTAACATTTCATTAATGGACGGGCCTCCTAGCTGCCTGCAAGGCTGTGCCGATATTGATGAGCTCCCTGCTAGAAGAAGCAAGTCTTTAAGGTGGACTGCTCTAGAAATGGAGTGTCTTAGTGAGGATTGTGCAGGGGGAATCGGGGATTGTTTTCTGAGGGTTTGGCTGGGGCTTTAGGTTAAGACAGAATGGAGAATGAAAACATCCTCTCACCCTCAGGGATTCCAACAGAATTTTATAAACAGAGTACACAGTTCATTCTAGAATGGATGGTTAACTAATAATCCACACTGCCGCCCCCCCCCAATAAAACAGAAAGTACTGTGAATATGCCCCCTGTAACAAATGTCAAGCCGATTTCTCCTGGCAATTTAATCTTTGTTGTTTCATTACTGGGAGTACAAACTTGAAGAAGTAGCTTAATGAAGACCTTGTTTAACCTCTCCTTTCCCACAGCTACCGTCACCATACAAAAACCTCCTCAGCTTAATGTCTCTGGTCACTTTGTCCACTTTCTCACCTCTGCTCACTCCAATCGGGCTTTGGTCTAACCACCCATCAAGGTTCAATTATCAGGAAACCAGTGATTGCCATGTTCCTAAACCAGTGGTCTCCTCAGCTGGCATTTGCTATTTAAACTTTCAGCAGCATTGAATACAGACAGTCCTTATTTCTTTTCTAGGGCAAATAATCCCACATTCTCTTGATTTCCTTATCACTCTACTAGCTACTCCTCCTTCAGCCTTCTTTACTGATTCCTTTTCTTCTGCTTAACAGCTAACGGTTGGAATGCGCCCCATCTTCCATCCCTCGGTGCCTGAGTCTAACCCTTCTCCTGTGCATGGGATTTACAGATATAAATTTTTCCCCTTACCTCCCTATGATTTTTTTTTAAATATTTTATTTATTTATTTGTCAGAGAAGGAGAGAGAGAGAGCGAGCACACAGGCAGGCAAAGAGGCAGGCAGAGGCAGAGAGAGAAGCAGGCTCCCTGCCGAGCAGGGAGCCCATGCGGGACTCGATCCCAGGATCCTGGGATCATGACCTGAGCTGAAGGCAGTGGCTTAACCCACTGAACCACCCAGGCATCCCCCTCCCCATGATCTTGAGAAAGATAAGAAGTGCTTTCATTCTTTTGTCACTTTTGTGACTTTTGTCACTAATGTGCTATGGTACATGATTTAAGTCAGATCACTTCCCTTAACTTCTACTTTCTTTTTCTGTGGAATGAGGTTGTTGAACTATTTGATCTCTAAGGGCTCTTCATGCTCTAAAATTCTATGACTAGGAGTCTAAGCTTTGTATAAAGCAGGACAATCAGATCTAAGAGTATGAACTGTATCCCCAGTCCTCCTATTAAACAAATTGTTATCTTCCTATGCAACTGAGAATTGAAATATATTGTATCATACAAATTTCTAATGCAAGTACTTTGTGAAAATTACTAATTTGATACCACAATTATGCTTGTAATGTAAAATTATTAAGTACAGCCATATTGCTTATAACTGTACATGGAACTTATATTGTTGCAATAAAGTGTGTTTAAAATCCATTACATAACCTTATTGTATTCTTTAATAGCATTCACAGTTTAGATAGGAAAAAAAAAGGAAGCAAGCAGTCAAAAGAGAATGATTGTGGGTACTGTAAATTCTGTTGTGATCCTTAAAGAGGATAAATAGTGAGTTTTTCACAAGCACCTTTAAATTTTCTTTATGGTTGGCATTATAAAATTGTGTTTGTGGTAAGCATGACAACTAGCAGAAGCAGGATTAGGGTTGAGTCACTTCGAAACTTATTGAATAAAATAACCCACAGAGAACTTATGCTCTGAGATATGATTTCTGCTTCATAAGTGGGACTTTCAAATTTTTGTTTGTTTTGTATGGTACTTACAGTCTTCTAGAAATATGCTCTTCAGTTTTAGAAACAAATTTGGAAAAAAAAAGAAACAAATTTGAGAAATTGTACTCATATTTATGTGATGGAGCCAAATATGAGGAAGAAAAGACTTCTAAAAATTACATAAGTAGATAATCCAGAATAAATGGGTATATTTGTTTCCTACAGAATACTGTAATAGTAGGTGAGTTAAGAATGTAGAAGGTGCTCATTTAATATAGGAGAAAATATGTCCAAATTATAGGCCAATTGACCAAAGAATTATTTAAACACATAGGTCTCAGGTGCTTTGTCCATTTGAGTGTAACAAACCACAGCTTCAAAGAAAGAAATAAACCACAGCTTTAAAAAGATGGACTGAATAAAAAAAAAAAAAGCACATGACTCTGATGAAATATCATAAATTTTTTTTGAAGATGACAATGTGACCTCGGTTTGACTTATTTCATTATTTAAATTTTTTAATTCCTTTAAAACACAGAATTCCATAGTCTTCATAGTTGCAAATATGGCACAACTAAAGAATGGGAATACCTCAGCTTTACCTCATTTTTAGTTTTATGTTTTATATGAAGAAAAATACATAAAAGACAATTTAACTAAACATTTTATCAAATGTCTATGATAATTACAATCAAGGTTACCACAGCAAAGAAAAAATCTATGGCATATTCAATCAATAAAAATGATAATAAACATTCATATGACTCAAACCACATCTATAATGTAAATTTCTGATACGTGGTATTTTTTGGAGACTCCTAATTTTAATTAAGGCTAATCTAGTCACTTGAACTATATAATACCCTCACATATTTTCCTTTCTTTTGTTGGCCCCTTGCAACTAACCTTCAAAACAACCACAAATGCTGTGCCATGAAAATGTTTTGGCAAGTGTCTAAATCTCAAATCTGGAAAAAGTCTTATTTAGTGGCAGTGTGAATAAGGTATAAAACTGAGTCATAAGGAATTTTTGGTTGTCCATATCAGTTCACTTTGATTCAATATGGTCAACTCCCTTGCCAGTATGATTTATTTCCAACTTTCTTTATCTGCAGCAAGGGTATGGAGAACCATAATCCATCTGCCCAGTAACCAGTAGCTATGTCTCTCCACCACACACCTGGTTTTTTTGTGCGGATATCCCAAAATTGAATAGTTGCTCCAGATCCTCCTATTGTCAATGCTATTTCAAAATTCTGGAGAAGTGAACATTGCCGACCTGTAACCTAGTAGCACACCTCTTAGAACTTGTGGGAAATGTGAGAACAGTTTTTGAGTAGATTTCTTCTTTTACTAACACAATACTTTTCTATTGCTGATCCTCCAGTTTAGAAATGTGACTTTCTGACATTCTGTAGAAAGCCATCAGTCCCACATTTTACCTCGGACTACTTTTTCATATGAATATTATTAATTCCCTGTCACTCATGAGATTCAGCCACATTGTCTTACTGGTCAGGTCTAGAATGTGGTACATCCTATCCCCATGCTGGGTGATGGAACTACTCTTAACTGCAGCCCTTTTTGGAAAACTCATGTCAGCCTCACAAGCTCGTCCTTGTATTTTAAGCTTAAATGTTAAATGTTAGCTTCCCAACTACCCTCTTTCTCTTCTGTGGATCCCAAGGCATTAGATATATTCTTTCTTTATGTTATTTAAACATTGCATTAGGATCTTTTGTTTGTATATGGATTTCCTTAACTGAACTGGGAACACAGTTTAAGATGAAGGGTCTTTTTTTTTTTTTTTCCACCTTTGTGCCTCCAGTGCCTGGAATATTGCCTGATAAGTAGTAAGAGTTGGATATATGTGGGTTATTATGGTAACAGTTTGTGTATTTATTGACTAAATTAGCCATTTAGTTGATATTTTGTGCTATGAACTGAATTATGTTCACCAAATATTGTATGTTGAAGCCCTAACTCCCAGTGTGATGGTGTTTGGAGATAGGGCCTTTGGGAGGTAATTAGGTTTAGATAAATGAGGTCATGAGGGTGGGGTAGGATTAGTACCCACCTATGAAGAGACACTAGACAGCTTGGTCTCCTCTCTTTTCCTTATATGAGGACACAATTACATGAGGACACATTATATGAGGACCTGGTGGCAGTCTGCAAACCATTAGAGAGCTCTCAACAGAACCTGAAAGTTCCAGCACCCTGATGGCAAATTCCCAGGCTCCAGAACTGTGAGTAAATAAAGTGGTGTTATTTAAGCCACCCACTTTATGATACCTTGTCATGGCAGCTTGATCCTACTAATATATCCCCACATTTTCCTCTTAGAAAAAAGTCTCCTTATATTTCAATAGCCAAATATACCTGTCAGGAAACATACCAAATTCCAAATGTCAGTAAATTTTGAAACTCTACTGTTACTATTGTTTTGGGTTTGCTTGCTTGTTTGTTTTGATTGTATAATTAAAACTATTCACATCCACCCTTAACTTCTCTAATTATTTTTCCCTACTTTCATAGATTTTGTTGTTATTAACATTTACTTGGGTAGAAAATATAATACAGAAAATATTTATCTCCAAATTTTGCCAATATGGATTCAACCATTAATTTTTTTGGCATCATCATTGAATTTTGAGTGGGGGTCAGTTTTTCACAATTGAAGGAAAGGTTATTCCAAGTTTCTCTCTTGTTACTCATAAGGAAGTCAGTGGGGTTTACCGGGTGGTCCAATGTTATTTGCAATTGGAAACAAAATTTTTCTTATCTTCTATGGACTATGAACTTACGTCTGGAAGATGGGAGTTGATTTACCTTTACCATGTTCACTTTGTAGCACTAAAAATGTTATTAATGGTCATAAAATTACCTAATTCTGTGTAGATTATTTAATTAAATGACCCCTTGAGCCAGAAATTCTGCAGGTTAACTATATGCTGTGTGAGAAAATATTTCTTTTTATTTGGTCTGTATTTATTGCCCTTTAAATCCAGTGAGGGTCCCTTTGCTCTCATATTCCACACTGCGGTGAGGAAGAGGGAATGATCAACTGTCATTTGACTCTGAAGGTCTGACTCAGCTCTTCATGCAACTGGTCTCTTCTCAAAATACAGACTCATTTGTTTTGTATTTTAAAATACAGAATCTGTCTTCTCTCCATCTCCAGTTATTTTTAATATTTTATTTACTTTCCCAATTATTATTGATATTTTTCTTCACTCTTTCCTAGTGATGTTACAGATTTATATAAATTTATTCCCTAAAACATTGGGAAATAATCATCCAGGAAGGGAGAAATCCCTGGAGCTATGAAATAGACCCCACACAGGATGTGGACATGATACCCTGTTAATCACTTCAGCTGTGCCTGGAATGAGTCAGGGTGAACAGGTGGAATCAGTCAGGTGTTAGGATTTCCTCTTTGATTCCCAGATGGGTATTTCCCTAGATTCACTGCTGCATAGGCAGTGGGTTCTGTCAACTGGAGAATTCTTTCCTAGTGCCTGATAGGATACTTGCTTAAACTTTGTTCTCAAAAGTCATTAAACAAAAGTCAAGAGCAGAGGGAAAGAATACAAATTAAATTAAATATCCTTAAAAATCATTGAACATTTTTATTTTTGCCATATTGGTAAAGCATTCATACTTGTACGATTCTAGAGAAGGAAGATAAACTATATTTATTTGATACACTGGCCAGTTTTTTGAAATGATACTCTCTATGTTGGCTGACTCAAGATCTTATCCAAAGAATCCATGGATTATCTCAATGGCTTATATAAAAATATTAAAAGGAGAGGTGCCTAGATGGCTCAGTCAGTTAAGCATCTGCCCATGGCTCAGGTCATGATCCCAGTGTCCTGGGACTGAGCCCCAAGCCAGGTTCCCTGCTCAGGGGGGAGTCTGCTTTTCCCTCTGCCCCTTGCTCCACTCATGTTGTCTTTCTCTCTTGCTCTCACTCTCATTCTCTCTCAAATAAGTAAATAAAATCTTAAAAAATTTTAAAATGAATAGTAAAATGATCACATTAAAAGAAAATTCTGACAAATGAAAGAAGCAATAACCTTAGCTTATACCTGAAAAAATCCAATGCTCTACCAAAATGGTGTAGTCTTATTTAATAGGCTTAGTAGCTAAAATCCCACACACTGGGGTCAAACAACCTGGATTAAAAGCCAGGCCCTACCTAATCTGTTATTTTAGGAAATTACTTAACCCTTCTGTTTCTTGGTTTCTTATTTTTAAAAAATGTTGATTTTAATATTATTCACATTATAAGATATGAGGGTGAAAATATGTTAATGTTAATGTTTTTAAAGTTCTGTCTTGCAGAGGCCAAAACCAATTCCTCATTCAAGTACCAAAAGATATTGCTTTTAAGGATGCAGAGTATGAATCTTTGAAGTTTTGTACAAGTTAGCTATTGCTGCTTAACAAACATCTCTAAACTTTAGTTGTTTCTTACGTGTCACTAGTTAGGAATTGGTTCATCTCTGCAGGGATCTGCTGGGCTCGATGAGTCCCTCATGTATCTGTGGTCAGCTGTTTAATAGTCTGGGGGTTTCTTGATATACAAGGCTGTTGACATGGATAATTGAACTCTGTGTAGCAGGCTTCCAAGGGAAGAAGAAATTTACAAGCAGTTTTTTTAGGCCTTTGCTTATATAAAGGCTTCTAACATCCCTTTGACCAAAGTTTAAGGGCCAAGGACAAGCTACCCCAAGGTGGACCACTTTGGCATGATCACTGTTTTGAATTAAAAACAATCAAAACATAGTATGATCAAAAAAGTTCTTTACCTCCCCCTCAACTGCCTGCTTTTATCAAAAAAAGAGCTATAAACAGAGTTTCCTCTTCACTTAAGAAACTTCCCTACATAACAGGGAAAACTTTCATTTTCAAGCATCTCCTTTCACCTTCTTGCTAATGGTTTTCTCCCCTTTGGACCCTCAAACCCTCACACTTCTCCTTAGCTCATATAAATACCATGTTGCTTGTCATTAGAATTTCCATAACTGTGTGGATTCCTTGTACTTATACTATTAAATTTGATTTTTTCCTGTTTATCTGTTTCATGTCAATGTGATTCTTAGTCCAGATAGAAGGACCTTGAAGAGTAAAGTAAATTCTTCCTCCCTAACTAAAACAAATCACATGTCTATGCCCAGATTTAATGAATAGGCAATAGATTCTAGCTCTTTTCAGAGAAAATGCAAAGGGCATGGCTATAGGGATGGGTGAACTATTCAGGTCATCGGTACCATCAGTCTAACACAGCTATGTTCCTAGTACTTATGGTTAAGAAGTACAATTCATTGCAATGATTCAATACTGTCCTTCAATATCCCTCAAATTTAACTGTACTTCCTAGCCATGAACATTCATTCATCAAATCTCTTAAGTTTGGAACTCTGAGAAAAAAGGAAGAAAAGTAGAAAGCAACAGAAAACTATGTAAGGGATTGGAAACAGTTGTAGGACAGGGTAGTATTTTTCTTTTTGTTCAGAAGTAAAAGGGTGGAATTGCCTAGGAGAAAACAATTCTTCTCGTATCACTTTTACACAGCGCCATAATAATATATATACCAGAAGCACTAAACCCAATAAAAACGTAACAGTCACTTAATCATTTACCAAGACTGGCTCTTTGCATTATCCCATATCATTAAATTTTTCAATATTGCTTTTAATAGTACCTTTGTGATTTAGAAAAGAGTCTGACTTCTGGTGTCTCAGATGGTCAGAGGGCTACAATACTGTATTTGGTTTACCAATTATGCTAACAAGTGGATAAATGGAAGAGTGAATGGATGGTTTTGTGGGATTCTGGAATTGTTATTTAAGTCATTTATATTTGGGTTTACTCTGCTATTATATTTCTGATTTAAAATTCCAGGAGGCTGTGGTTTTGCTGGGTATTATTAGGATGGCTTACATTGAGTTTCAGTCTTTTCCCAGAATCTTTACTCACAGTTTCTTGTTTTATTCTACTTTTTTAAAGTTTTTTTTTTCCTTCAGTTATTCTGATTATTCTAATTATACCTTTCCCAATTGTGCTCAAGCTAACAGTGCACCATCTTTTCTCTGTGGAATGTGTCAGATTTCCCCATATCTACTATGAAGCATCACCTACTCACACAAAAACAGGGAGGAATCCCTTGATTCTCTTTCAGCTGTACCTACAAACATATTGAGCAGGATCATTTAGCAGCAGGTTTCAGCCTTTAACTCTCTCATTCTGAAGCAATAACACCACATTTGGAAGATGAAGGGTTTAATTTACAAAGACTTACATGACTCCCAGTCTTCTTAGTTTAGGATTTGCATGAAACCCTCCCTGTGACTTTGAATATAAGTTTCAATAAAACCGAATTGTATAATTGTCTAAAATTGTATAAAAAGTATAAAAATTGTATAAATAGTATAAAACATTTGAAGAAGACAATAGACAAAGACATATATATGGGTAGGTATTTATGAATTCATATGAATAGCTTTATGATAAAAAATTTATGAATTTGTATGACTAGCTTTATAGATAAAAATGTGGCAATGTTAAGGTAAAATTGAATTTTATAAAAATTCTCATTTTTAATTAACCCAAAACTCCTTATTTGAAATTATGTATATGTTTGTTACCTGCTATCAGGGAAGACCCATCTGAAAACATTCGGCAACCAAATTTGATTTTTGCATCCCTGGGTCCCCAATATTTAAATTTTGGGAACCAAGGGTTTAGTTTCAAAATTAGTGTTCCAAATGTAATCTTTTCTGTCTTCATAAGAGTGTGCATTTTTATGATACTGCTGTTTTTATTGTAATGTGTTAAAATTTTGTACTCTATAACATAGTATTTTGCCCACTGAAAATAAGAGAAAATATTCTCATTCTAGGCTCAGCTAGAATGTGTTTAGATATTATATTCAAACCTGGCACACACTTAGCACTAACAGTTTCCCTTTTTCATCTAAACTCTCCTGGGAGAAACATAAATGGCAATGGATACAGCAGCAGTTGGAGCTAATGTACTAATGGCTGCGGGAACCATTACAACAGTGAGCCCCTCAGCTAGAACATTCGATTCAAAGACCATTTTTGGAGAAAAATGGTCATTTCATGGAAGACAATTATTAGACAGGAACTGGATTATATTCATTGTAAAACAAAGCAGGAAATATGTGAGTTAACTAGTGGTGTGTCTTTCCTTTAGAAAACTTGAGACACTATAATAATGTGTGTGTGGTGTTTATGCTTACAAAGAATATACACAAATGTCAAGAATGACTATATATGTAGGTATATATATTATATACATATATAATCTCCCTGTGACTCTTTCCTTATCTGAAAAAAAGGGAAATTTAAAGTGCTTATTCCCCAAATAAGTAAATAAATAAAGTGCTTATCCCCTAGTTATTGTGCAGATTAAATGTGTTATTACCTAAATTTGATAAACTAACTCTTAATCAATGTCCACCAGTGTCCAGAATATAGTTAGTGCTCAATAAACATTTGTTATTATATTTCTTATTATTAACATCATTATATATATATATACATAAAGTTTTTATTCCTAATTTTATAAATAGTTCAATTGTTTCATTGATTGAACTCTGTTAGGTATTAATTTCACTTAAAAATTTAAAACAAAATTTTATGAAGCAAAATACAGCAAAAAATAAATAGTTCCATGTCTGGAAAAATGTTCAAATAAAAGAAGGTTCTCCCCCTTCACTGTTGCAATGTATGAATAATTATACCTAATTCATTGGGCTTTGAGTGTTTGTTTTGTAATCAATCATCGTATTTTAAAGATACAGAAAAGTATCTTTTGACTCATTTCAAATACGTTTTCATACCTGATATTGTGTAAGCATAATTATTCTAAGTCCATTAAGAAACTAATTATAAAATTAGCTATTTCACAATTGTTACAGTTACCTCATTTTAAAAGTTGTGTTTCAGGAGTGCCTGGGCAGCTCAGTGTGTTAAGCTCCAACTCTTGATTTCTGCTCAGGTCATGATCCCTCAGGGTCCTGTGATGAAGCCCAGCGTGGGGCTCTGTGCTCAGCAGGGAGTCTGCTTCTCTCTCTCTCTCTCTCTGCCTCTGCCCATCCCCCCACTCATGCACACTTTCTCTCTCTAATAAATTTTTAAATACATAAATAAATAAATAAATAAATAAATAAAAGTAGTGTTTCAATTGTAATTCAATAAAGGACACCAAAAGTCCTACTGGATATCTGTTGACTATAAGAAACATCAACAGTAAAAGAGAAGGAAGCTCAGTAGGAAGTGGTGAGAGAAAAACTAATGTGACCACTACTCAGAAAGAAATCAGCCAGGAAAGGATAGTGATTCGGCCCCCTATAGACTCATAATACAAAGGCAGCCAAGTAGAAACTGGGCTAGTATTCTTTGATACACCTGCAAAACACCAATGTTTCTTCAGAGTAAACATCTTCTAGTGATATGTATGACAGGCAACACCACAAAAGCACAAATTCTTAAATTGTATAGTAACAAGAGACATTTTATTATCTACCTGAAAAATCTGTCCTTTGAGATTTTTGCCTGTACATAAGCTTGCATTTGATGTTCTGCATTTGCAAAATACCTTCACTTTAAGTAGAAATTCTCTCAGAAGTTGATAGAAGCTTAAATTTTTATATCATGAACAGACCTAACATTATCATACTCAAAATATTATGTAGATTTTTGTTAAAACTGCAACCATAATTTGTATATATTCTTCTCTCTAGTCATCACTTTCATCAGTATATTTCAGTTTTTCTGTCCTTCTCTCCCACCTTAAGACACTGTAAGAAACTTTCTCTATGAGACAATGGCCTCATTTCTTACATATGAATGAAGATGGGGAAAATGTGATTTTATTTCTTACTATATTTACTTAAAAGTGTGCTCTAGTTACTCTGGCTGCATAGCAAATTATCCCACAACACCATTTTAAGACAATCACTTAAACTCACAGTTAGAATTTGTCCAGGTAGAGGAGGATGGCCTGTCTCTCTCTGCTCCATGTTTTCTGGCTCCTTAGCAGGAAAATTCAAAAACTGGGTGCTGGGGAAATCATCTGAAGGCTCACTCTCTCATTCACATAACTGATAGGAGTTCAGTGCAGCCAGTAGTTGGAGGACCCATTTCCCCTCTACATCATAGGCATCTCTTAGGGTAGGCATCTCTTGGGCTTCCTCATAACACAGTGATTGGATTCTAAGGATAAGTGTCTGGAGAGAGAAAGCAAGGTGGAGGCCAGATTGCTGTTTGGGACCTAACCTTGAAGTCACACAGCATTACTGAGCTGCATTCTTTTTGTTAAGACAATCACAAGGTCTGCTCAATTTCAAGAGGAAGAGAAATAGATAATGTTTTCTGATAGAGCAAGATTCTAGAAATACATGTGGGATTGGAAATAATGCTGAGGCCATTTTTCTGACTCACAGTGCTTAGGTACGACTGTTTTGGCAGAGAGAAAAAAGGATATCAGTGCTAAAGAAAAGAGCTTAAGGAAAAGTATCAATGTGAGAAACAAAGGTATCTTCAAATAAGATTCATTGGGCTAAAATTTTAAGTACAGAGGAAATACCAAAAAGACAACTAGAAGGTTTGAACTAGATCATGGAGGTCTCAACTCTCTAGAGACAAGGAAGTAATTAAAATTGGTTTTTAGAAGGAAAGTGACAATCAAAGTTATGCTTTGGGAAGGATCTCCTTATAGAACTATGTACATAGGAGAGAGACAGGAAATGGCTGTCAGGTAATGGTAAATCTTGTTAAACAGAAGTCAAGTAGAAATGAGAGCCTGGAGTAGAATAGATTCAGAGGTCACTAAAAGACGGTGTAGGAAGTTTTCGCAAGGTAGAAATGATGGGATAGTATGCATAACTGAATTTATGGACAAATGACTGTATGTGGATTATAATGAAGAGAGAGCTCCCTACTTTAAAACCAAGGATACCTGGATTCTGGTAAGGACAATAACAGTTAACAGAACAAGAAGCATGAAGAGGTTTGGGGAAATAAGATCATTTTTAGGTAAGTGGATTTTATGTTTCAAGTATCAGTGCACAGTTTCCAGAAGATAAATGGAAATCTGGTGCTTAGAAAAGTCTGAAGTAAGAGTTCCTGGGAGGCTCAGTCAGTTAAGCATCTGCCTTGGGCTTGGGTCGTGATCTCGGGGTCCTGGGATTGAGCCCCATGTCAGGCTCCCTGCTCAGTGGGGAGCCTCGTTCTCCCTTTGCCTGCTGTTCTGCCTGCTTGTGTTCTCTCTCTCTCTCTATATATATATCAGATGGATCAAATCTTAAAAAAAAAAGAAAAAAGAAAAAGAAAAGAAAAGGAAAATTCTGAGCTAGAGAAAAAGCAATATGAATAGCAGCCATGGGTGTGGATGACATTAGTAGAAAAAAGGGGAATCAGAGAAAAGAATCTAGTATTAAATCTTACTGGGCTCACTTTGTAACATAAAGGGACATGAAGAGAAGGCAACAAATAGGCAGCTGAGAGGATACCCAGAAACCACACAGATGGTAAGAGAGAAAGAGCACCTTTTCAACATTTGGGGAGTCAGCAATATCAGCCTGGCAGAGATCATTCTACACAAGGAGGGAAATGTGCTCCTCAAATTGAGTGAGGTTACATGCCCCATTTTTCTCCCTAGAGCAGTGGTCCTCTGCTAGGAATGATTTGCCTCTCCTTCCTAGGACGTATGGTAATATCTGGAGATATATTTGATAGTTATGGCTGGGAGGGTGCTACTGGCACCTAGTGGGTAGAGGCAAGGGAAGCTGTTACGCATCCACAGAGCACAGGATACAACCACAACAAAAATGACCTGCCCCAAGATGTTAATACAGTAACCCCTCCTTTAGGGTTTGCTTTCCCTGGTTTCTGTTACCTGTAACCGTGGAAGCAAAAAGGGTCCTTTTTCTGACATATTGTCAGAATGTCAACAGGATCCTAACACTGCGTCATAGTGCCTACATCACTCATCTGACTTCGCTTCCTCACACAGACATTTTACCATCTCACATCACCACAAGTAGAGTGAGTACAGTACTCTAAGATATTCTGAGAGAGAGAAAGCACATTCACATACTTTTATTACAGTATATTGTTATAGTTGTTCTATTTTATTATTTGTTACTGTTATTAATCCCTTACTGTGCCTAATTTAAAAAGTAAACTTTATCATAGGTATGAATATATAGGAAAAACATAGTACCTATGAGGTTTAGTAATATCCATAGTCAAGCATCCCCTGGGGGTCTTAGAATATATCCCCCACGAATAAGGAGAGACTCTTATAGGGTTCTAGATCCTGTTGAGCACAGTTTACCATATAACTGAGATTTCTATCCCTTTTCAAATTTTCCAGCTCTCTCCAAATCAGGGAGAGTCCTCAGAATGCCAAAATTTTTATGGTACGTCCTAATTTTAAAAGTGGGTCCAATACTTAATTTTTCTTTGTAGACTAAGTAGTAGCAACAGATCCTGTATGTTTCCACGCTAAATGTCAGGTCTATTTAAGAATCATGAACTGCATTATATTTACCTTGTCTAATCCAATATGGATTTTTCAATGCACAGCTGGAAAGCTGGACCACTGTAGGTTTATATGTTACAGGTTAATGTTCATTTTAAATGCATTAAAATGTTACTTAAATTAAATACATCTTAAAACCTATTTGCTAAGGTCTTGAATGAAATATACAAAACTTAGCAAAATGCACTTTTTTTCAAATCTACTCTCTAAAGCAGTTATATTTTTAGAGTAGTCAAAAAAAAAAAAAAAGATGTTTGTGGGAAAAATCCATTGTGGGAGAACCTGACATTCTGATAACAGTGATTTTTTTTCCCCAAATGCATATCTTAAAAATAATTTCTGACACATGTGGTTCTTCTCTCGACAGTGACCAATTTTTAAAGGGCGTAATATCACTTGTTTCATCTTCACATGAAGCAAACTTCTTAAATTTACTACCTACATGGTCAAATATCTTTCAGAGGATGTTGATTTATTTATGTAAAAAGCAAGATAATACAAAGTGGCACTGGGGAATTATTTCCCTTCTGCCCTGGGCCTTTGAATCATAGGCTACATCATGCTGCTCAGCTGTTGACTCTGGACAGAGTCCAGAACAGCACAGTGCTGTGAAAGATGCCAAAAAGATACACCGCCCTATAGCAAATGAAGTAAGAGTTATCTTCTCTGCAAACTCAAGAGGATAAGAGATGATTTGTATTGCAGTTGATATGCAGAACATTCATCTTTAATTTTCAGTGTAGGTCAGGGGCACTTTTAGTTCAAAGGATGGCATATTGCTCTCCTAGGAAGGGAAAGGAAGGAAGACACTTAGAAAACACTCATGCCCATCTTGACTGACTGAATCCTTACATGTTTAAGCACATAATACCGATTTCTTCCTTTTCTTCATGACTTAGTCATCCTTGCGGAAAGAGCCGAGGATTGTCACAAAGGAAAAGAACACAGATTCCCTCTACTTGGGCACGTGACACACCTGTAATAAACCACTGTCTAATTGTCCTTTCAGTAACATCCAGCTCGTTGATACTACACAAGTAATAAAATCGGTGTGCTCTTCGTGTTCCGTAGTGAAAGCAGCAGTACGCTGGCATTTCCAGGACTTGTTCATGGTTTCAACAGCCAGTAGAGCTGTTGTTTGCTTTATTAGCTTCCCAGGGCTTAGGGAAGTTGCCAGGTATCGCAGCTGTGCACAAGGATGGAGTCTCATTTTACAGGACAGACATTCCATGGAATTTCATGGAAATTTCATAATGGAGAAATATTTGGCACTTTGGGAAGAAAATATTTGTTTTTAATTTTCATGGCGAAGCTCCTCCATGACAATAAAGTGCCCAGAAAGCAGTGCCCATGTGGGGTTCAAGTCATTTTAGGTCTCAATACTTTGCAAGGTCCTCATAGCCATTTTATTAAGATGTATGCTTCTCCCAAGTTTAGATGGTCTAATCAGAAATAGTGACTGAATCAACTGTTAAACTCACTCTATGTTGAGACAAATGAAGAGTAAAGAATCTAATTACTGGATGACCAAGTAAATCTAAGGAGCCCACAAACTATGGTTGAGCCATACTGGATTCATTCTGAAGGATAAATTCTGGCATTTATTTTGGACTGGAAAAATAAATAATTTAATATAAAGTCAAACAAAAAAAAAAGGAGAGATTTTGGGGGCTATTTATCCAGAATTCATTGCATAAATATTCAGTGCAGACTAGAATAACGTTTTGGGAAGCTGCTATGATTGCTAGTGAGTATCAAGCCCTATGAAGTTTAAGATGAAGAGTTCTGTGATTTAAGAAATAACAATTTAGAAGAAATTGTAGAAGCCGAGGGCCAGCCACCTCAACATGGCCCACTTTGGCTTGAACATTGTTCTAGGTTAAAAGTGATCCAAACCCAGCAGATTTCAAAAAAGCTCTCTACCTCCCCTCCAACTGCCTTTTATCTGGAAGAGAGCTATTAACAGAGATTCCTCTTTACCTAAGAAACTAATCTGCATAACAGAGCAAGCTTTGTTGTCCAAACACCTCCTTTCACTTTCTTGCTAATGATCTTTCTTGCTGTTTTGTATCTTCAGACTCTTACCCTCTCCTTAGTCATATGAGCATCTTGTTGTCAGACTGTCTTTGGAATTTCGGTTGTGTATGCCTCATATGCACAGTATTAAATTTTATTTTCTCCTGTTAAGGTGTCTCATGTTAATTTGAGTCTAAATCCAGCTAGAAGGACCAGCAGAGGAAATTCTTCTTCCACAACATTTTTGAATATGGTTTACTACTTGGGACTTACATTCTTTTTAACCTTTATAAGCTGTGACGTTAGACCAAAAATATGCTTCTGTATCTGAAACATCTTCACATCTTCTCTACAATTTTATGCTCATATCATATAAGAGAATATGTTTACTCAGGCATTTGGCATATAAGATGAATTCAATACATGATAACAAATATTTTTTTTTCTCTTTGGAACACTGAGAAGAACAACATGGACAAGCTAATGTTGAGAAAGACTTTTCATATTCATGGTCATTACTAAATTAAATCCTACTCTGACTCCCATACCCACACTCCTGAGTAAATTAAAAAAAAAAAAAGTAGATTTGCTTTTGGGGGGATAAAACTAGTTACTCATAAATTAAGTTATAAATTGTACATCCATCCGAAAACATACATAGCCATAGTGTTATTTTTCTCATCTTTAAGAAACCTGTAAGGTAATAGATACTTGCTGTGATATTGTAATTTATAATAAGAAATATATATTGGTATTTGTCTCTAGTTAGTCTAGGCCTGTCTCTAAGCCCAGAACTCCTAAAACCCTTGGAATTTCCTAAGTGATGACAACAACAAAGGTGCCTTTTGTTATGTAAGTGAGGAGATTTTTGCACCTATGAATGGATTTTGTTGCCAGGATAACAATCTTGTGATTTCTTTAAAGATTTTACTTATTTATTTGGAGAGACACCCTTTAGGTTGAATCAGTCACCAATGGCCAATGATTTAATTAATAATGTCTCATGATTTCTCTATAAAAAAACAAAGAATGGGGTTTGGAGAATGGTGGCAGAACCATAATGATTCTACATGCCATGGTGCCACCCCCAAACACCAGGAGGACAAAAGCTTCTATGTTTGGGACCCTGCCCTATGTATCTCTCCATCTGGTCTTTGATTTACATCCTTTAATATCTTTTGTAGAAAAAAACCAATAATCTAGTGAATAAACACTTTCCTGAATTCTGTGAGCACCTCCAGCAAATTAATCAATCAGACTCAGGATGGGACCGTGGGAACCTCTGGTCTATAGTCAGTTGGTCAGAGCACAGGTAATAACCTAGGCTGGCAATTGGCATCTGAAGTGGAGAAGGGTCTTGTGGGACTGAGTCCTTAACCTGTGGAATCTGATGTTGTCTCTGGGGAGATAGTGTCAGAATCAAGGTGAATTTTAGAGCATCAATTTGATGTCATAGAATTGCTTGGTGGTATAAGAAAACCACACATACACACAAGCACCAGAAAGTGGTACCAGAATATCATACATACAGTACATGCTAATATTATTTAAGGCAACTTCAGAGGATCATTTCTAATATACTATTTTGCTGATATTCTTGAAGTTGGAGTTCAAAAAAACTCAAGGTACCCATGAGAAAGGCAGAAATGTAAAAGCTGAAAAAAAACAAAGGGCAAAAATGTGAAGCAAACCAATGACAGTAAACAAAGCAATCTCTATCTCTTTCATATGCCCTTAATAAAAATTTCTGTTAATTACAGCTAATTATAAGATTCTTTTTTTTTTTTTAAGATTTATTTGAGAGAGAGAGAAAGCAGAGGGAGGGGCAAAAGAGAGAGGGAGAGAATCTTAAGCAGATTCCCTGGTGAGTGTGGAACCCAATGTGGGACTCCATATCAAGACTCTGAGATCATGACCAAAGCTGAAATCAAGAGTCAGATGCTTACCTGATGCTTAACGGATGCTTAACCCAGGTGCTCTTCAAGATTCTTATTTAAGAAATCTCCAGTTGGAGGATATCTGGGAAGCATACAGTTGTGGCTGGTAGATTCCTAAAGACCACATTGAAGTCAGCAATTCTCTGTCCTAACACAAAACAGCATTCCTTAGTGATCAAGCAGGTATGATCCAAAATTCTATTGTACGGTGGTTATTTAGAATTTAAAGATCATGTTCTCCTCAAATGATACTGCTATTCAGTATTGGAATCAACTCTCTTCTATATATTATACTCAACATTGAAGATATAAAGATACATCACACAGAATTCTTACTCTCAAGGAATTCATGGTCTTTTCAGAGAGATGTAAACATCATCAGCTGGAGAAAATTGCATATACCAGAATCCCTGGGGTTAGGAGGAAGGCAGGCCAGACTGTCACGGCTACTTCCTTCCAAAGAGGTCAGAGTGGTAGAATAAACTGTCCTTTTCCTCTTGTATCTGTCTGTCACAACTGGGTAAGGCATGTAATAGGAAGGTCAGCTGTGGAAGAAGTTGAGGCTGAGTACCTCAGTATGATGGTGAAAAAGAAAAAAATAGAGTCATACAAGCTATTCCTCTTTGGAGCCTCTTATACCTCAGAAACCTTACTAAACTTATGAAAAGCCAAATATACTTGGATCTCTACTGAAAGTCATGGATTTGTGGGGCTAAACTTTGAACCAAGCCATGACTAAGGATAGAATGATGCAGTCTATAAAAGCCTGTCGAATAGAAACGGATCTCCAGTTGGATAATAGGACTCCATTGGCATGCAATGTGCTCATAGCACTGACAGAAGAAACTAGAAAATGTTAGGGGGAGTTCCACAAAGACCAGGTAAGCGGGAAGGGGAAAGAAATCAAGGAAGTCTTCAGGGATGAGATAATGCCTGAGAGGAGTCTTACAGCTAAAACAGAAGTAGATCAGGCATTCTAAGCAGAAAAGTAGGAAGGGGGAAAGAAATGGTCTATGGTTATTAAGGTGTTTCCATTAGGGACAGTTGTGGAGATAAAAGATCATAAGAGACTTTCTGTATGCTGTTAGGGAACTTGAATTTTCTCTCTCAGGCTGTAGAAAACACTGAAAGCTTTTAAACAACGGACTGATATGTTTTTATAGTGGAAATGGGCTTGCAATTCAGCCTACAAAACTTGTGTAAGCCATAGTATGCCTGAAGCCTAGGACTGGTGATGGAGCATCAATCAAGGGCAACAAACAGACATCACAATTTCAACAAATCTCATCATCCCCCAGAGGCCTTAATAAGTTCCTGTCATCAGAGCCATTCCAGCAGCTGTGTTGTGTAAACAATGTGTCTATGGCAAAATGCTTTGGAGTTCAATAGCAATTTTCCCCACTCTGCAGTAAGATAGGGGTACTTAAATGGACTCTTGTCCTTATCCCCAACATATTTTTGGTGGTGGAAATGGGAGTAGTTCCAGGAGCTTAAGATATGGCTACACAGTCATGAGCTAGTGGATGTGGAAAGTTCCAAGTAAGGGTCTTAGAAGTGAATTGTGAGAAGTGGGCTTTTCTACCTGTGGCTCCCCTATACATTCTAAAAAATGTTGAATGTGATAGTCAAAATATGAATTCTGTTTTCTCTTGTCTACTAATGTTACCTGAAGCATCTTAATTGGGTTTTTCCCCCTAGGGTTACCTTTGTGCACATGTATATTTATATTTGTATTTATATTTATATGTTCCCCAGGAAAGTTGGGGAATTGACAAGGAGTTAAAAGCACATTATTTTTCTTTTTCCTTTTTTTTTAAATTTTCTATTTTCTTTCTTTTTTACTTATAATTGGTTTTCTTAACATCACAACATTATATTCCAACAATATTCCAAAAGCTAACTAATGTGTATGTGTTGGGGGAACAAAGGATGGAGGTTTAGTGTTCCGGTGGATAGCAAGGCAGGGCCTCTGGATAGAATTGGGGCTGGAGCAAAGGTGGTTGCTGACATAGATGACTGGCTATGTGCCAGTATGCATGAGAAGCAGTGGATATATTGATATGTCTCTCATTCAAACTTCCTTTACAAGCTCTTTGTCATGACACTCTTTCCAAATGTTCGATTGTATCTATTTTTTTTATTCCCAGTTCTAGTATATAGCTTATGGCATAGTTGTGCTCAATAAATAAAAAATGACTGAAAAAACTCCACTTTCACCATGATCTGAATGTTTGCATCATCTCAAGATTCACATGTTAAAATATTAACCTCAAAAGATGTTGGTATTAGATGTGCCTGTGAGAATTGCTTAGGTCCTGAGGATGGAGCCCTCACAAATGGGATTAGTGTTCTTTAAAAGAGATCCCAGAGATCCTCCCCCACACCCACTCCATGTGAAATCACAAAGGGAAGATGTGAACTATGAACCTGGAAGAGGGCTCTCAGTGAACACAACAATCCTGGGTTCTTGACCTTAGATTTCCCAGCCTGCGGAACTATGAGAAATGTATGTCTGTGGCTTATAAGCTGCCCAGATGGTGGTATATTTTTACAGCAGCCCAAACAGACCAAAACACCTTGCTTAGAAATGAAAAGCAAAAACAAGGATGAGAGGGTCAAATGGAGGGCGTTCGCAAGCAATGGTTAATTTAGGATCAGTAAGAGAACAGATGAGCTGGTGATTCTCCATTTCTACCTCAGATACCCTGTCTGCCTCCTTTTGCCCAGCTCTGTGATGGGAAACTAACTTCTACAGACTGCATTGCCAGATTTATTGTTGTACTGTGGTTGTTTTTGTTGTTGTTTTGTTTGTCACTTGGTTATTATTGTTGCACTGGACTTTCATTTGCAGATAAATGGCAGAATATGAGGTCATATATGAGGGATTGGAAGAGAGATGTTTGTTATTTATTTCCCCACTGGATATCTGGGACATGTGGTTGTCCGTGGTTCCATTTCTCATTGGACTCCAGTAATACTTCCCCTTCCCATCTATCCCTCAGGCCTAGGATTAGCAGTGTCTTCCTATTGCTCAAATGCAGCCATAGGTCAAGCACCTTAGCTGGTTTTCTTCATCCTTGTCTTTCCATTAAACTGTTCTCAGTTAAAGTGTTCTGAGTGTACCTAATGTTTCTCACTGGCATCCCAGTTGATAGAATAAGGGATTCTAAACCATGAGGAAAAAGAGAAGGGATATGTGACAGATCTTCAAAAACGGACCTCAAACATAGGTAGAAAACCCTTCAAAAGGCCCACAGTAAGAAAAAAAAAATCACCATAATCGAATATAATGAACGACTTTCCTAATGGATATGACCAGCACATATCTTCAAGTCGGCCTATTTATATAAAATGAGTAGGAATATTTTCCCTCCTGTCTGACATTATGCCCTATTTTTAATTTCATGACCCAAGGAAGAGTAAAGGGAGTATACCAGGTCTGGGGTGAGGGTGGGTCGAGTTAGTACTTTCAGCAGCTCAGCACAGCAACCACCTCTAACACTAACTCTGAAAGCTTAGTTATGAAGCCCAGAACCTGAGGAGACACAATCAATTCAAACAAACCCCAGATGAAAGTAAGTGCTTCCTGATGATTAGCAAACTTAAAGAGATAAAAGGAAGAAAAGAAAAACTTTAATAGCTCAAAATTGGCTTAATGCAAAATATTAACAGACCACAAAATACATACTCTGATAGAACTGAGGCGCTCTTTTTAAGCTTTCTGCACTTGGCTGCTGGTCAACCCCCAGTTCTCCCTGAGATATCTTGTGATCATTAATATTGGAAGCAAATTCAAGACTTGATGTTCCCTTTAACCACTGAGGCACAGGGACTAAGCTCAAAACTTGGAAATTGAGAAAGATTTTTCATTCATTCTGGATATAAACAAAGAAAATTAACTTGGTGAAAGATGTATATTTCTCATTTAATATTCATTTCTCACAAATGTAGACTTTAGAAAACACTGTGTTTTTATCTAGAAACAGCCATATAGAGATTTCCAATACTAACAATTGTAAAAACACAAACTGAAGAATGATCTAACCCCATACATTTAAGACACATACCTGTAACCTTGTGATTGCTCACATATACAAAGTGGGGTATTATTTTATATAAATTTTGGTTGTGGTAATTTGAAAGAATAAATTAAAGATATTAGTGGATTCTCAATTTTGATGAAGAATTTGAAACAGTGCAATTTTTATTTTATGTTCCTCCCTATGAGAAAAATAATTTTGAATTTTATGAGTTTCAAATTATGTGAAGTCTTCAAGAATGCATTCTGTGCATAAAATATGACTGCACCTGTCTTCCTTTACAAGACCATTTATATTATCTTTCATTAATAGTAGTGATGGGCAAGATGAATAAATTTAAAAAGCATTTATCAACAAATTCCAAAGTACAAGGCACCATAAGAAATATAGAGCTGCCCACATTCAAATCACAGATTACATGGGTTCAAATTCACTTTGTAGATTCACCTAAGCAATATTGAATGGCTGGAGTAAATTAGATTGATAATTTTAAGGAAACATCTTTAAAAACCTAAAGATTTTGTTCTAATTTGTGAAGATTTTGTTCAGGTCAAATAAAGCTAATTTGTTCAGATGTCTGAAGTATAAGTCTACTGAGACAAGACTGTTAAACTTGTGTGCGGTTGGTTGGGACTGTCAGCTCCCTCAAGGTCAACAGTTTGTTCTCAGATCCCAGTCTATACCATGGCTCCCACCACACATTTTCATAGAATATAGAATGTGCCTCTCTGTAAAGGCCATTGAGGGTTTGGATAGCAGGTCAATCACCAGTTTGAGCAAGTTCTTAACTTACAATCAGTTTATTCCAGAATAGTATTTGTCAAGTTCTCCCTTTAGAAATTAATCCTCATTTCCCCAAAGAAATATCTCTACAAATTTTGAGAAAGCTTCACAGTGGTCCGCAAAGGTCTATTTAACCTTCAGCAGGGCCAGTATTAATTGCACTGTGATTCACATTTGTCAGGGATCACTCCGTACATGGGAGAATACTAATAAATTTCCATTGAGAAAAGTACCTTAGTATTTTCCAGTTTGCATTATCACCTATGTAGTACATAGATGTGAAATTTGGAGTCCATAAGATGCTGTATTACAAAGAAGATTTTAGACCACAGGCAGAATTTCAAAATAGAAAACCAATAGCTAACTCAGGAACTGTTGCATCTACTAAGAAGTAAAAGGGGGTCAAGAGAATAGATAGTAGGGAAAATGTGTAGAGCATTTCTTTAGAGAATAGCTGGTTGTCATTTGAGCTCTATTCCATATCTACCTTCTGGGTATGTTGGCGGGGTGGTTCCTGCATCTCTGGATGTCTTGTAAGAGAGCCTTTAGTAAAACCACCAAGAGAGTAAGGACTATAACCCTATAGTGAGACTCCCAGAAGATCAGTTCCTGCTTTATTCTTAGAAAAGTAAAGCCTCTCATGGCATAGAGGAGAATCAGTGAAAGAACTGTACTACCATTCAAAAAGCAGGCAAAGTACATGAATCTCCATGGAACTGATGGGAATCTCCATTGGGAATGTTGGCTTTAGGTTATTTAAAAACCATACTGTCTGATGGGGTAAGATACCAGGGAAAATAGAGCCAGACAAAAAGATGTTGTGAATTATATTACTGGCATGCAGAAACTTGGCAGAGCTCAAGAGCTGCCAGTTTAAAGGGAGACGTTGTCCAAACTGAGGATGCTGAATTTAGAGGCACACAGAAGGGAGTCTCTGAAGAATAAAGCAAGTATACACAAGGAAACTGCTCTAAGTACCTTCAGGCCTGTAGAGTCCAATCATCTTTAAATGGCTGTTGCTAATAAGAACATCTGTCTATCCCTGACCTCTCTTCTCCCCAGTAGTAAATTTTGCAATAAGACTCCAAGTTCCTATGGTTCTTAAGTTGCAAATACTCATGATCCAATTTTTTGTCTTCATTCCTATATCAAAGACACACTACAGTGATCCCATGTCTCTCGGATCCCCTGGTCATCTTCTGCCTGCAGCTGTTTACTTCTCGGGGCATAGATACCAATTCCTCAGACATAAACATATATGATTCACATATATAAGAACTCCATGAGTAGGGAAACTAATAGACGTGCTGCTGGAAAAGCCTGAAGAGGCGATGAATAGGGGAACAGGATTGAGCATTAAAGTGGAACACCTGTTATGGGTCAGACATTCTGCTGGCATATTTTCACTAATTTAAATGTTATCTCTTCCATATAGGTTTTATTTTCCCTATTTTCAAACAAGAAAACTTATTTTAGAAAATACAAAATAACTTACAAAAGTCTCCCAGCAAGTAACAACAAATATCTATACTCAAGATTTTTCAACCATCCTCATCTCTGAATCTGAGAACTGAGGTGTTTGGTGTGTGCGTGCAACTGTGTGTCACTGTGTCTGTGATTGTGTCTGTCATATATTTCTGTGGATTTAGTTATCTATCTATATTTATAGTAGCATAGTCTGGGCTTATGATATGAGAGAAACATCAAGAGTAAAAATGAAAAATTGAAAGCACATGGACTCAATCCAAAGTAGGGTTTTTGAAACACATACACACATGAATTACTGAAAAATGGAATAGGGATGTACTATTATTCTGAGAAGTAATTATTTCTGACATAGAGGTCAGAGTGTGAAGTCTTAAAACAAATGTAGATTTCCAGAATGAGCATACCCAGTTACTTTTTTCTTTTTTTGGCTTAATTTTTCAAATAAACTTTTAGTTTTAGACTAGATTTAGAACTACAGAAAAGTCTGAGAGATAGAAGCACAACATGCCTATAAATCCCCCATCCAGTTTCCCCAGTTATTAACATCTTTGATTAGCATGGTACATTTGTTACAATTGATGAACCAATAGTGATACATGATTATGGAATAAAACTTTTACTTAACTCAGATTTCTTAGTTTTTGCCTAATGTCTTTTTATTGATCCAGGACCTCAGTCAGGATATCACATTCTACTTGGTCACCACATTTCCTTACTCCTCTTTGTTGGGACACTTTTTCAGAATTCTACAAAACATAATTCTGTTTTTTGTTTGCGTGTTTGTTTGTTTACTGCCATTCATTTTTTGAGTTTTACTGAGAAATAACAGATAATATATCACTTTGTAAGTTTAAGGTATATAGCATAATGATTTGATTAACATATATTATGAAATGGTTACCACAATAAGTTTAGTTAAATTCCATGATCTCAATATAATAAAAAGAAAAAAAAAGAATTGCTTCTAATGATGAGAACCTCTAAGATTTCCTCTCTTAATAACTTTCCTGCATTTCCTATGGCAGTACTAGTCACAGTTGCTCTATTACACATTACACTTCTAGTATTTATTTATCTTATGTGGAAGTTTGTGCCTTTGAGGAATACAGGTTAGGTCTTTTATAGAATGACCTCTAATTCATACTTGTTCTATGTCTTTTGTTTTTTTTGTTTGTTTGTTTTTGTTTTTTCATGAGTAGACTGGGTTTATAGGTTTGGGGGACTAAAGTTACTTTTTAAAGTAAATATATATTATTGATGGAAGGAAGAGAGAAATTATATCAGTTTGGACTTAGAAAAGCTGAATGCTTCTTTCTTCTTTACCACCATTATTTGTACTACCTTAGGAAAATAATTTAGTCCTTGACAGTGTCAGGTCCCTAAATGGAATTGTAACTCATATGATTTACTTTTCTTTCTTTTTTTTTTAAAGATATAACTTAATTTCTATTTTAAACCTCTAAACAGCCAAAGTTTGAGCAGTCATTTATCTGTTAAGACACATGCTTAAAAATCACTTTTATTGCCATTAGTTCAACAGGCTACTGCTGATCTCCCTGTTTCAGTTCATTGTGCTCTTCAATCCTGCATTTATTTCTGTTACTCCAGAACCATACAAGGGGGCATGGCCAGATACCTGGTACTCATGCCCATCCTCAGGATAGTCATCTCTACCAGGCTTTGTCCTAGACATGCTCAGAAAATGGAACATTTTTGGGGGCATTCACAACTATCACCAGTGGTTCATTATTTCCCATTTCATTACACTTACCTCCAGAGGTAGGGGAATGTATTTTTCCTCTCCTTGGGAAATGTCTCCCTCTCTTTTCTTGCAGTTTCTATCTCAAAAACACTATTTTATGGTGATATCTGCCTACAAATCACAAAGGATACATTTTTTAAAAGATTTTATTTTTTTTATTTGATAGAGATCAAGAAGGTAAGCACAAGTAGGCAGAGTGCCAGGCAAAGGGAGAGGAGAAGCAGGGTCCCCGCTGAGCAGAGAGCCCCAAGTGGGGCTCAGTCTCAGGATCCCGGAGTCATGACCTGAGTCCAAGGCAAATGTTTAACCGACTGAGTCTCCTAGACACCCCACAAAGGATACATTTTTAAATTGGATTTATGTCTTCAAAGCCAGGAAGTTTTAAAATGTTTCTATTATTATTTTTTTTCTATAGTATAATAGCACTTCTCTAAGGCAAAAATCACAGGCCAATTATCTGCACATATTTCTTTAAAGGTGGAGATAGGAAGAACTCGGAGGGAAAAAAACCTAGAGGAAAAAAACCTAAAAAATTATTTGAGTGCCTATTCATATATATGCTGTAAACACAAATAAGTTGTATAAATCACTTTGCATGTTAAGTATTCTTTCAAGGTAAATTGTAAATTACACATTGTATAACTTGCAAAAATCAGTGGATTTAATGATTCAAAACTTCACAACAACTGCTACAGACTAGATAGAGATGTTATAATATCAAAGTCCAATTCAGGTGAACAAATAAAT
This sequence comes from Mellivora capensis, assembly GCA_004024625.1. Taxonomy (NCBI): domain Eukaryota; kingdom Metazoa; phylum Chordata; class Mammalia; order Carnivora; family Mustelidae; genus Mellivora; species Mellivora capensis. The sequence continues at coordinate 224,160 of PISX010000619.1, forward strand.
GCAAAGCAAAATTTCATCTTTAATGACCTTTTAGTAAGTTAGTGTCAGAAGGCATGTCCAAGGCAATAATAGATTTCTGTTTTTAAACAAAGATCAATCCTCAAATTCACCTTCTTCTCACAAGTGATAAGGGGGACATTTTGATTAGATAATATTAGGTTATATCAGCTGTCAAGTTAGGACCAAATAGATGGATCTGTGAGACGAGGCCATGCACATCTACAAAGCAAACATACGTGCGGAGAAAATAAAACAAAACAAAACAATCTTCCAGCTGGGATGGTACAAATGTTTTTCTAAACTATGAAACCATGTCAGTGAGGAAAATGTTATGATACACAGAAGCAAAGGAAGTGAAACCAGAGCCATGAGAAATAATGATATGGTTTGAGATCTAGTGCAGATCTGAGTGCAGATATTGTGTGCAGATGATCTTGAGTGCAGATATTGTAAAACATACTCGGGCCTAGGGTGAATGTGAAACACTGGGTTGACAGCCCTGTCAATCACCTATGTTTGCTTTTTTAATTTAGTTAATGTGTCTAGTGTTTAACCCCAAGCAAGTAGGAACCTTTGCCTGGACTAAACTTCCCTAATCAGAAACTGGTTTTGGGAATAGAGAAAGAACTACAGGGCAGGAAGAAAACAAAAACTCCAAATACTCTACAGGTGATAGCATTCTTAGGGACCAAGATATTCTGAGAAGTGTCAAATTTCAAATGAGACATTGGAGATCTGAAGCAACAAGTGCTTCAAGGAATAAAGCAAGGACGCTGAGTCTTAGGCTGGGATCCCCAGAAACAAACTCTGAGATCATTAGACAAGGTCTTTTGGAGAATATATTCAGGAACAAGAGCTATAAAGAGTGAAGGAAACAGAAATTGTGCATGGGAGACATTGAATAATAATATTATTAAACAAGAGGCCTCAGCTGATGCCCCAAGGAGTCCTGCAGCTGGCGTGACCCTTCCCATTTTATCCCAAATGGAGGCAAAGGTATTTATAAAAGCCTTTTGTATACCCTAAGGAATAGTCATTGGATGGGACTGGTCCCACGGAGCAGACATAACTTTGGGCAAAGTAGTTTCTTCTCTAAAGAGGATGAAAGTGGGAGTCTTTAGCAGCAAACACTCTGGTCATCTGAAAAAATGAGTGCTTTGTTCCTCAAAGGGTAATCGGAGTGTTTCATCACAAAGTCCATTAATATGCATCCAATCTCTGCTTGTGGAAAGTTCTCCTCTCAGAAAAACTCCTTGATTCTGTTTGATCTCATTTCTGGAAAAGTCTATAAGAGGAGATTATTTGAAAGAATTACAACACTCTGTATCTCTATCAGTACTACAGTTGTTCTCAGGTTACAATTCATTATTTTCATCTTGCCCCTGTACTACCTGCCTTAGCTTGTCTTCACTCTTGGCTGACATTGGTGTTGCTCTAAGTAGCTTACATGTTTAGGTGACTCTGAACATAATCTCTGAAAGTTCTGAGTCCAACTCATTATACCTTCCCAGACCCTGACTACTGCCCTTGTCTGCATATTGTCAAAAATTGACTAGGGAAAAAAAATCATCTAGGGAAAAAATTCTTAGGAAGTACCAAAAGACACTTTAGGGGAAATCTAGGTAATCATCCTATTTTTCCTTACCCCATTATATGTCAAAAACTCTTCCTCCTGCAAATGATTAGAATCAATGGATCTGATTAGAATCAGGTGATCCCTCTACTGGCCTTTTCTCCTCTTGGCATGAGGAGCTGAAAGTGACTGACCAGAAGTCATAGATTAAATTTAAATGTTCAGTGGGATTCTTACTATGTTTTCTGGCTAAACCATTTCTCTCTGGGAATTAGCACCCTAGACATGAGCTGTCCAATATTGTAGCCAGCAGCAAACATGTGGCTCTACAAATTTATGTCTCTATTAATTAAAATTAAATTAAATAGAAAATTATGTTCCTTAGTCACACTAGCTACATTTTAAATGCTCAATAGCTATAAGTGTCCTAGATTGTTTGGATATTGAACATAAACCATTATTGCAAAAATTACTATTGGATATTGCTGCTTGAATTTCATAAAACCTAAATTTGCAGTGATAAAATGTAAAGATTCCCTAATGGGACCTGGGGATGATAGTAAGTTGACCACTCTCCTGCTTCCATCCTTTGTTTCTTGAACCCATGTATTTTAGCTATTGAGGACAATTTAGGCCATATAACATTTAGAAGTGTCCCATCCTCAGGGAGCAACATATTCTAGTCAGCCTCCAAATCTATACCTTCAAAAAACTGACTTTTTATTTTATTATGCTAATAGATTCTGGGTAGTATGGAATATGTTATAGCTGTAGTCATATGCCCACTGCTGCACCTCCTTGATGTAAAGTTGACTCCTTGGTACAAAGCAACTTTATTCAGTATCTTCTATCATTGGGGCTAAACTCTGTTTACATTTTTGGCTGGCAGTGTTGGCTAAGGCGGGAGAGGAAAATCTGTACCACAAATATGTGCAATGCTTGTCAAAATTAATTATTAACTACACTGCAGCATAAAAAGAGTTTAATATAATTCATTTTCAATCAGTAGTATGTTGGTCTCTCCAGGGAATGATATTATGAAGGAGGTTCAAAGTTTCTCCCTTTTGCTGGAATTTGGACATTGTACAGAGGTCTGACTTGGTGAATTGGAGACCAAGTTCTTTTGTTTTTGTTTTGTTTTTTTTTGGAGACCAAGTTTTGAGCCCATGCATTGACTATTTCTACTACCATGGCTACTCTGTTGATGAGGTTATCATTCTCGTCAGTGATAGAGGTTGATTAAGTCATTGTGCTTATGTGGCTAATTTTTTTTTCTTCCCTTGAATGTTTTCTGGTGAGCAATAATATATAATACAAAGATTTTTACCTTTGTATTCACTTTCCTACATCCATCTACATGCCTCTTTTTCAGATCTTGTCTCTAATCTCCCAATACTTTTCCTTCTAGAGCCTTGACTAACCAGACAAAACATTCATCACTGCTAATGATTCTACATGTACTCTTATCTCAGGCCATTTCTCCTTACACACAAAGTAGATGATTAGGTAGATCATGCAAAGCTCTGTCTACTGGAAAGAGGCCCCTTTAATGCATTGTTGCAGAGCTACTCTTGTGTGGGAAAATAGTGTCACAGCGACACATTTTTAGCTTGTATTAACAGAGGTGCCAACACATCCTGGGACTCTTCCATCCTCTGTCAGTCAGTCAAATGGGTTGTGTGCCACGTGGCCATACATGTGAGCTGAGTGAAAAGCACTGGAGCAACAGTGGAACTTGATATGGGGGTCTGGGCCACCTGCTTACCCAACTTATTTGTGCCTTCTGGCCCTCCTTATGCCAGATCCTGGCTATAACACTTACTATCTTATGATGGATTGCTGTTGGACTCACCAAGGCTTATCAATTTTTGATCTGAGAATCCAACTCATAATGTATAGCTCTGAACACATGGTCATGTGATGTCTTATGATCAAATGCTCCATTGTTGCCCAGACGTAGTATAGGTTAGAAGCTGGTTTTCAAATGGTACCTAGTTCTCCATTCCATATGGCATAGTCCTTCTCAAAAACCCTGGGTCTTTAAATTGTGGTTTTCATGTTGGGACTTACTATAAACACTTCATGGTAATTTTCTCAACACAGTTACCTTCAGGGTCGGCCAGACTAATTGGCCCTCACGTGGGTTTGTACTATATAGTAGTATAGTACAAGTAGTACTAGTAGAAGAGCTCTTTCATATTCGCCACCCAATTCAGATGTGACTGTCTTCCATATCTTCATGTAAACAGTGTAAAGAGAACTTCCAGCTGTGTATTGTGCTATTGACAGGTTCCAAAAAAGGTCTACTGGGCAATGTGTTTCTTTCTTAGTGCTGGGAGGTACAAGATACAGTCATTGGTCCTTTACTTTGGAGGGTATAAGCAGGCATACCCCAGTGAACTGAATTTCTGAAGCTTTAATCTTTGTAAGGCTTATGTCCCACCCTCTACAGTGTATGTGTCACACCAAGGCCTCCAATATGTTTGTTGCTTCTTGTAATCCAAGTTTGATTAACCTGATACCACTGATATAGTAGACTAAATACAGAGTTAGCTTAGCCCTGAAGCAAAGCTGAAAATGTACACTGCTGCTTGTCCCACATGAATGTACTTCTTTTATCCTCCTTTCTCATAATAATGGAGATGAATGCCTAAGCCACATCAATGGTCATAAATTTTATATACTAGTTGAGCCAACTGGTTCTAGCCAAGATATATTCAGTGCAGTAGATTCAAACGGGGCACTACTTGGTTGTTTGTTGTAGTGAACTTTCTTCTGCTAGTATTTTTTGTTGTTGTTAAGAAATAGGCTTGAGTTAAATAGTGATGCGATGTGGACTACCACTCCTATATTCTTTAAATCTGAAAGGGCTCTATTAATCTCTAATTGTTCCTAAAATGAAACATTGTTTTATTTTAACATGTTTGTTGAAGGTGGGTAGCAGTTTCAAAGGTTTCCACGGTGCCTTCTCCTCTATGATAGCTCTTACCTCACAGTTCAAACAGGCATATCAATTTTAATTGTACATTTGCAGCTCAGGAAAATGATTACCAAGTGGATCTATGAACAAAGTAGGCCCATTGCAAGCTGGACCTAGATTTATTACCTATTACAATCTGGACATGGATTTATTACCTGGCTTTTTATGTCTCTACTCTAACATGAAAAGTATAGTGAACTCCAGGTCCTTGAGTATATATGGCAACTTAGATTCTGTGTCTAATAGTAATTCTAATGTTTGAGTATTCCCCTTTCTAAACATAACAAGGAAATGGTCATAGATCCCTTTGAGAAGGATGGAAAACGCATTGCTATATAGACTTGCCGTGGCATAGCAGTCTTTCCTCACTGGGGATTTCTCTCTCTTTTAGTTAATCATTAACTAGTGAGTTTTTGGTTTTATATGATATATCCATGTTAGCATTCCCACTCTTCTGAGTCTTTCAACTTCTTACTCACTGTTTGCCATGGCAGCCAGTATTTACACTTCACTTCAGGTGGACCAATGCTTTATTCAAACTTCTAAGAGACATTCTAGTATCATATTAGTGTCATCTCTCTGAGTCCTTGCCAGATATCAAATGCTATGCCATGGAAGAATGCTCTTATATGGATAAACTCTTTCTTATCCAACTTTGTACTGCATCCCCCTTAATCCATCATTTTCAATACCATGTCCCATACACTCTCTATGCTGTCTTCAGTGTCTTCATACTGGCTGGAACCTGCAGCTCTCAGCATTTTCCTGGATGGTATATTATTATTGGTATATTGGTTAGGAGGAGAGGTGGTGGTAGACCTTGAAAAAAGTTTGTGTTGGAATATAAAACAAAGTTCTTTGAATTTTCTTCACCAAGAGAGGAAAGCTAGATTTTAGTAGGGATAGTAAACTATAGTTCCAGAATTTTCAGGAAGATCTAGCATTTAAAAATTCTTAAGTGCACCAACCCCAGATGTAATTATTCCAAGTCTCAGTGTCCCACATGTTCCAAATAGTGTTCTAATCTTGGTGTAGCAGATGTGGGGATTGGGAGTTTTACCTTCTCTCGAAATCCATTTTTAGTAAGTGCTGGGCCTGATACTTCATTTCTTCTACCTTCTGGCTGCCAGAAATGACTATATCTTAATATGCTACCCAAGCACTTTTTTGACCTTTATACTTTGCTTTACACTATCAATAATCATCTTCAGCCTATTATTTTATTTATCTAATACACTTAACAAAACCCTTCCAACTTGAAAGTCTTTACAATTAATATTCTTTTTCTCTCAAACACCTCAAGTATTGCCCTGGCCATTGTCTTCCCTTTCGTTGTTATTTAATATCTGTTCACAGACAAAGGAAACTTTAACAATTGACCATATTACACGTCAGGAATTATCAATACTCCAGTTATCACTAGTGATGAAATTCTCAGTGCCAGTAAACCAAAGGATGGCAAGTTTCCAAATCCCATTCCAGGATATTATTATCTTAGGTCCATTTTTTTTTCCAGAAGCATACTATGACATTGAGATATTTAAGCAGGAATTTTAGTGGGGATATTCCCAGGAACACATGTAAGGAACTGAGGATGTCTATATTCAGCAAGGGAAAAGTTGAACTGTGGAAAGTTATGATAGAGGTATTAACCAATACCTATACCATGTGGAATCCTAAAGCTGGAAAAAGTCTTCAAAACTGTCCCAAATTAATGCAAAATGGCTGGGTTTTTGCAGCCTCTCATATGCAGTTCACTCCCTGCAGGTTTCCTCTGCAAAGGCAATCCCCACAGAGAGATACAGCTTTGAACTCTCAGTAGCCACCACTCTTGGAAGTTGGTGGAATGAGTGCTTCCTTTTGAATGGGGTATATGGATGGCACACCATACCATCCATTCCAGAGATATCACTCAAAGCATTAAATTCTGTCAGGAAGCTTTATAGATGGCTATAGCTAGGAGACTGATTATTGGTAGATGAATCAGTAAAAGGTTCCAATCTCATAGAATGAGGAAGGCATAGGGACCACCAGGACAATAGAGGAAAATTTGTGAATGAATGAATGAATGAACGCCTGGGGGAAATGGTACCATCTTGAAAACAGAAGGTGTATTGAGTCAAAGAAGGGGGAATGGTGACAAGTTTCACAACATATCTAGAGCAAGACTGGGCTTGAAATTTACATTTCACTAGAGTGAAACAGGAAGCCACTAGTGACTTTTCATTTCGATGGTGGAAATTCTTGTCATGCTTCCATAGTTCCATTTCTGTAGAATGCTTTGATTTTTTATTTCGGATACCTTACCATATCAGCACATCTGGCAAGCATAAATTTTGGTCATTTCATTGATTTTTCTTTAGAATGAAAGGAGACCATGGAAAAATAATATAATTTACTTAAAAATAATTATGTTTATTTTACATTTATATATAATTTGCATTTGTTTCTCAACCTCAGTACTATTGACATTTTGGGCCAATGATTCTTCATTGTGAAAGCTGTCCAGTGCATTGTGGGATGTTTAGCAGCATCCCTGGCCTCTACCCACTAGATTCCAGTGACACTCCCCTTCCTCCAAGTTGTGACAACAAAGAATGTCCCCAGGCATTGTTAAATGCCCTTGGTTGAGAACCACTATTTTAAAATCATGTTCAGGTGATATTTTGGTTCAAAATGCTTAAACAAAAAATAACTTATTTCTAAAGCAAGTCAATCTTGTGTACATGACATTTAGGAATATAATTTATTTAATTGTAAAGTAAATACTGAAGGAATGAGCAGTTAAGGGAGATCCTATTGAAAAAGGAGAGGCTACATGATTGTTTTTTAATAAGAGAAATTAATCACAATATTTAGTTTTTGTTCAGTAGGTAACATGATAGCATATTTTCCTTGTTTTCTGTTTTATCCATGAAGGACAAAAAAATAAATAAATTTTAATCCTAAGAAAGAAGATGAAAATTGCTGACAGGAAAACCTAAAGTCTTGAGGATAGCTAAAAGTTGGCTTTTTAAAAAGACTTGGAATACCTTTGTGAGGTTAACTACATGATTGGGTTTTTATTATTGGATAATATCCAGTAACATATGTTCTGAAATTAAATGCATATGGCAGGCACTGTGTTAAGCAAATACAAGGATGAATAAGCCATGGCTCCTACCCTTAAGAATCTTACAGTTGAGAGCAGTAATTCTCAACTTGGCCATACATAAGAATCACTCGGAGAGTTTTGAACACTACTAGTGCTTAGATATGACCCCAGACCAATTAAATCAGAATCTTGGGTTAGAGGGAGGTGAGGCATCAGTGTTTATAAAGCTTCCCAATTGCTTCCAGTTTGCAGCTCACGTTGAAAGACAAATTTATGAACAAATAAAATTCAGCATAAATGTTATATAATGGAAGTATATATCCAATTATATTGAGGCACAGAGAAACATCCAAATGTTAATTTATGGAAGTTTCATGAATTTGAATATTATTCCTATTGCAAAAGAGACAGAAATTCAAATACATAATTTATATTAAGATGAACAAAAGATGAATAAACTTGAAGACCATTTTAAAGAATAGCCTTTGTCAAATGAGGAAAATTTGAATAAATGCAAGAATTAGCTTTTGATGCCAAACCTCCCTGAAGTCCATAGAGTCACATATACTATACCATAAGATTTTTTTTTTCAGAAGATTTTATCCTTATATCCAAACTTCCAGTTGAATCATTAAATAACCAAAAAGAAAATAAAAGTTAAACAGAGTGATATTTGATTATAATTACTATATACTGCAGTCATTCAAAGATTGATCTGGGATTACATATTAATTAAATCCTTGTAGAACCATGCAAATCTTAGATATTCCAAGGTATAGTAATAATTAATTTAATGGCCAAAGTGGTTAATCATATCTGCTTTCAATTTTTTCTAGCCAGATTAATTTAGTCTGTGTTCTATGATGTGAAAGTCTAGCTTGCCAAGTGAAAATTTATTCAGTTAATCCAGAAGATCCCATTCTACTAATTGGTAAATATTTGAGTCAGTTTTGAATAGATTCTATGATCTACTCCTATACACATATAAGAATTTTTTCCCTCTCCATTGAATAAACCATAATCTTGATACAGAGTAAATACTGTGCTATGACATATAGTTTGCACAGAGAGCAGGGAATTGTTAACTGTTAATGTTGTTAATGCACAACATTTGTCTCCATACATTTATAACAGATCAGATTTGGGCTCCTGTAACCTTCCTGTTGAAAGTATAACTTAGAGATTCTATATTTGAAAAAGGATGCTTGAGTCACTTGCTAACTAAACATTTCTCTTCTGATTTCTAAGCTTTATGAAAAATCAGTTTAGAACTAGAAATCCACATACCTGGACATTGTTAACCTACTTCCATAGAATAAAACATCCAAGTGAAATGATCACGTGAAATATGTCCTTGCATCTTCTGCTAAAGCACTTTTGAGGAATATCCCATCATGTTGTTCAATATGACTCAAATAAAGATTATTAATAAATTACTTTTAGAATTATTTTGAGATAAATAAATTTTTATTGTCACACATTTATTTTAATATAAAGGAAAATATTATAAATGTCAAATTACTCATCCACTTTCATTGCAATACCATAACCATCTATAACACTCTATGTGACATTTGGGGTTTACTTTTTAATTTTTAAAAAAATGTTTATTTCTAGAAAACTTGGAGTTAAATTTCACATTTAATTATAGTAACTGTATTAGCCTAAGTTCCTGGAATATTTAATTTCACCAAAATCTTGTCATTTTACATTTTTAAAAGTTATGATTACATTTTACTCACGTTCAACTACTTTGTCTTTTAAAATATAATACTTAAAAGTAATTCCACTTTCACTAAAGAATGCATTGCTGAGAGGTAAAGAATGCCATTGGTGGGACGCCTGGGTGGCTCAGTTGGTTAAGCGGCTGCCTTCGGCTCAGGTCATGATCCCAGTGTCCTGGGATTGAGTCCCACATTGGGCTCCTTGCTCAGCAGGGAGCCTGCTTCTCCCTCTGCCTCTGCCTGCCACTCTGTCTGCCTGTGCTCACTCTCTCTGACAAATAAATAAATAAAATCTTAAAAAAAAAGAATGCCATTGGTCTATTTTATATTATCCATGAAATGTATGTCTGTTTGGAACATAAATTTAAAATCTTAGGATCACAGAAGCTATCGATTCTGTTTAATGACAAAACATCCTGAAGTAAAAGTGCAGACATATTTGCTTATTTGGGGGTTAGTTTCACTTACTTAAACATCCAAAATAATGACAGATATCACAGTTAGAGACTATAAAATGATAGTAAAATAACTGCTATTCTATTTTCTCAATATTAACATATTTTATTAGTATAATTTGTAAGTTTCCAAATATATTCACTTAATGACACCTGCTTTAAGAGGTTAATGAGATAATGTGCATATACTTTCAAAACCTAAATATTATCTAGTTCAATTTCAATAATAATATGTTCTAAAAATTCTAGTAAACATTTTTTCCACCTGTGAAAACATCAGTTCTAATAATACCAGTATTGTAGCTTATGCTTCTTTAAAAATTAATTTTATGTTATATCCTTTCTCAATACATTTTTTTCATCATTTATGTGTCTTGTGAAAATACAGAAAGTGGCACATATACAGTAATAGGATGGATGCCGACAGAGCATTTTAGTCACTACTTTATCTGCATTTTTAAAATCACTGTTTCTCTCAGATAAACAATTCAAACTGATGACATAATATAAATATATGAACACATGTTATGATGTAGGGTTACATCATGTCACACTCTGCATGCCAAAATAATGAAGAGTTATAATGCAAACAGCCTAATTTTCATGTATCTAAATTTCATCACTGGTTTTTTCCAAGGAAATTCAGATTTATAAAAGCGGCATCTTGAAAAGAGTTTTACTCTTACACCATGTTCAAAATGCAAGGAAACGTACCAGTTAATGTATTTTCACATGTAATATAGAGATAGATTAGAAATGTCTATTAACTTCTGGCCTGGTTCAAAACACAAGAGATATTTCTTTAGATTTGCACAGTCCAATATGGTAGCCACTAGTGCCATCTAGTTTGAATTACATTTTAATTAAATTAAAAGCTCAGTTCCTCAGTTGCACCAGCCACATTTCAAGTGTTAAATAGTTTCTTGTGGCTAGTGTCTCCCATACTGGACCATAAAGTACTCTTCTATCATGCGAAAATTTCTGCATGGTACATGGGTAACCTAGACCCCTTCTTTCTCCAACTACATTCCAATTGGAGAACCCTACCCTACATGATTAATGGGAAAATTGCACAAATGGAAAATGATTCCACTGTCATGTTGATATGAATTTGTTCTAATATCATAAAAGTTTTCATTTCATAAAACCTAAAGTCTAAAGCTTTGTCATTAGGGAATAAGACACACCTTATAACTTGGATTTAAATTTTTCAACTACAGTAGGATAAAATTGGGAAATCTCCCACAAGATAACTGGAAATTAATAAATTGCTCTGTGGGATATATACTGTAGTCATTAAGTATGTTCCTCTTCTTAAATCTTGTAATTATTGGTAATTATGTATAGCTTTATTTTTATAAAAAGTTCTTATGGATTTTTCACATCTATATGTTTTTACATACAAAGGTGCTTATAAAATTATACTTTCTTAGTTAATCTATAATCCTTTATTTCTCTTTTTACATAGTAGTAATGTTTGATACACTAATACACTTGAAGGAAGTAATATATGATAAATTAATATTTCTGGATAACATAATGCTAAGAGAAAATATTTTTATTTCAACCATTGCTGACAGATTTCTTAAAATAACTAGTCTATTTTTCTGTCTTAATACATCTAATAACCTGAAAATAATACATCATTTTTGATCATTTTACTTTTGCAATACTTCAGTGTTCAAAATATGAAATATATTTTGATAGGTAGCACTATTGCCATTCACAGATGTAAGGCATAGGGGTGGATATTGGGCCATTTAATCTAATTCCCTTTCTAATAACTTCCTGAATCATTATTCACCCAATGCTTGAAATTATCCAGTAATATAGAACACTGCAACTAATTTATATGGGCTTTCGTTCAATCAACCATTTCATTTACAGATTCTGGGGGAAGGAATGCAAGCTCATCTTATTCCTTGCCCTCAAGAAACTAATAGTTTAGTGCAGGGCTTCTGATAAGTGAGCAGGCAATTATAATAAAGTATGAGAAGTACAACCATATGATTAAGTAAAGATGTTAGGCGAGAAATACAAAAAGTAATTAAAGTAATTATTGAGCTTTTATTATGTGATAGACACTCCAACATGCTTGGTCACTTCCTATAAGGAGTTTCACCTGCCTCACTTGCTACCAGATGAGACCACCAGAATGCTCAAAAGTCTCTAGTGAATACTGAATAGTGGTGGAATTTGGAAAAAACAAAACAAAACAATACAAAAAACAAAAAACAAGCTGAAATTTCCATTCCATAGATCCCATAGGTACACCTTTCTAGTTTGTGGGTGTAGATAGGTACAGAGAGCTGGCCACCTGTGTGAAGATGAATTAAATTCTTCCAATACTGTGACTGAAACATTTCAGAAATACACTATTAAATCTTTTTTTTTTTTTTAAATAATAAGAATGTCAGTGAAAAAGTCCTAGTTTGGCAAGGAGATGTGGCATTACTGATCTATACAACCTTTGTGAATATCAGCAGTGAATGTCTCGCAGATAAGAATCTTTTGTCAGAAACTATTTTTCTGCTTGTGGGGCCTGATTTGAAGGAGGAACTCCAAAAACTTAAAGTTTGCTGAACAGGTGAAGCAATATTGACACAAGGATTTAATATGGCCACCCATTTCATCATTTACACAGCAGGACCTAAATGTAAGAGCTGCTAGGGACCCTGCACTGGTGCTACAGAAATGGACTTCAGCTGGCAGAAGAGCAGTCCATGTCTTCTGTTGGATTCTGTGTCTTCAGTTCTGCAAAACAAGTTATCCTTAGAGAATTCAACATACATAGCTCTTTACACTGTAAGTAAATTCCTAGAGGTTCATGAAAAGACCACAAAAAAATTTTTTTTCTATCTCTAAACTCAAAGAGGCTACTTAAAAGAGGTGTTACCTCCAAAGTTCTCAAGGTAACTTAAAAGAGGAGAGTCAACCATGGCCATACCTATCTACAGATATCAGAAATGTAGAAAGGGTCTCTGTGGAATGGTGTATTAGAATAAGTGCAAAACTTGGTAAGCCAGAAGACATGTGGCTTGAAGGAGATTTGGAGAAGGTGAGTCATGTGAAAATTGGTGGAACAGCATAGAACTCAAAGGGAATGGTAGCATGAAGGCCCTAGCTCAGGAAAAGCACACCTAACATGTTAGAGAAACATGAGGACCAGAGAAGTCAACGTAGTAATAGAACTCAGATCACTAAAGACCTGGTAGAGCATTGTAAGTACATCAGCTTTACCCTGAGCAAGAAAGTGAGACATTTAGAGGCTTTGAGCAGGGATGTTATGATTGGACTTTCATGTTTAGAGATTTAATACTGACTGGTTCAGGGAGATTAGATTGTAGGGGAACAAGAATGAACTGTAAAATTTAAGAAACTATGGCAGGAATTCTGGCCAGAGATGGTGGTGGCTATGTCTGGGGGTGGTGATAAATGGAAATGGAAACAGGGAGAAGTGGCCAGAAGCTGGATTTATTTTAAAGTTCAAGCTAATAGGATTTCTTGAGAGATTGGATATTAAGTGTGTGGACAATACCCCTTTTGACCTGCCAGCAAGGAGAGCAGAGATGTAATTAAATGAAATATGAAAGGTGAGCATGGAGCAGGCTTTAGGGGAGACTGGAAGTGGGACATGTACTGAACATCCAAGCAGTGGAGGATATATGCATCTGGACTTTGGAAAGTTGTCTGGACTAGAGACATAATGTGATGGTCATCAATGCTGAGATAATATTTAAAGCCATGAAATAGCCAAGGGGGTGAGTGCATGTAGAGAAGAGAAGAGAGCTGAGGACCTAGCTGTGGGGAATATCAACATTAGGAGATTAGGAGAAGAAAAGGAAATCACAAGCACAAAGAGATTGAATGACCAGTGAGTGGTAGAAGAAAATAAGAGAGCGTAGTGCCCTAAAAACCAAGTGAGAGGATATTGATCAAATACATGTACTCAATTATATAAAATACTGCTGTCAATTCCAAGTAAGATGGGAAAAAAGAAAGCTTAGATATTGGTAAAGAAGTTCTATAAGAGAGAAGAATCAAAGGAATGCTTGGACAACATGCTTGGGCAACTGAATGTATGATGTCTCAATTCAATGGGATAAAGAATTTAGGAGATGCAGGACTGAGGGAAAGATAATGTGCCAAGCATTTGGCATGGACCCCAGGGTACAAACACACACCTAGAGGCAGTCTAGGCTTTCTAGGCCCCTAAGGGAGTGGTCAGGTGTGAACCAAGTTCCAGATTGGCAGATGCAAGGTCCAGAACTGTAGCCATAGCAGCAGAGATGGTGGGAAGTGGTTTGCTCCTTGAGAGTGGAAGGCTTTGAATGGGGCAGCACCAAGCCCGCAAGTCTGTGCCTACAGCATCTCACAGATGGCAAAGACCTGGCCTGAGCCACGTGCAGGCCAATCAGCTATCAGGCACTAAATGTTCTCTGTGCATTATCAGAAAATAAAAATGTCCGTCAGACAATGCAGTAAAGAATAAAAGAGAGACAAAAGAATTTTTCAGTTTACATTATGTTGCCATATTTCAAAGCACATAGCCACAGATATAATAGAAACTAAATTTAGAATGGCCACATTTGAAAGAAAAGAACAATATTTTCACATGAAACTTTGGATGAATCAATTATTAAAGAAGAAGGCAATTTTAAAATTAGTTGTTTTCTTGTAATTGAAAGTTACAGTTACAAAATACATGCACAGGTATTTTGAAATTTTGAATTATATACAGGTCATGAAGCCATTCTTGTGCCTTGTACAATAACCAGTAGTTTTAGGAAATATCAATGAAAACATTAAAATAAAATATAAAATTAAATTAAATTAAAATATAAGTTTATACTTAAAATAATAATTATATCAAATGTATATTTTAGTTATAACAGACATCTGAAACTGATTTTATTACGTGTTAACTGTCTCCTAAAAAACTGTTTCTCAAGAATTATTAGCCCTAGATATACTAAAATGTATATTTCAAAATAATTTATCAGAAATGTTTCCCAATGTTTTCAAAACATATAAAATATTATGAGGAGTTCTATTTACAGCTGTATCAACAGAAAGATCCTTCTCAAAATTAAAAATTATCAACCAGAGAAAGTCAATTATTATATGGTTTCACTTACTTGTGGAACCTTAGGAATACATGGAGGACATTAGAAGGAAAGGAAAAATGAAGGGGGGGAATCAGAGGGGGCGATGAACCATGAGAGACTGTGGACTCTGAGAAACAAACTGAAGGTTTGGGGGTGGTGGGATGGGTCAGCCTGGTGGTAAGTATCAAGGAGGGCATGTACTGCATCGAGCACCAGGTGTTATACGTAAACAACGAATCATAGAACACTACAACAAAAATTAACAATGTACTGTATGGTGACTAACATAACATGATAAAAATTTAAAAAAATAAAAACATAAAAATTATCAAAAATTATTTGCAATCTTACATTTGCCAAGATTGACTAAAGTCACCTTTACTTATGTTGATTGAAAATGAGTTGATGGCCAAATATACAAAATTTCTGAAAAAGAAGCTAGGAAAATCTTATCACCAATCAAGATGTCACATTAGTAAAGTATTATTATTTATTGTATTATATAAAACTATACCAAAATATTATGTTTTTGCAATTTCATTTTGCAAGGTTGTTGTTACTCATGTATCTATTGTTATTTGCTAATTTATTGTTAATAAACTATTTTTAAAAGAAAAAGTCTTATTTTAGTACTTGTCATTATACTTTTTTTCCGATTCTTAAGAAAGGGGCTCCATTTTTATTTGACACAGGTCCCCACATATTATGTAGCCAGGTCTGTTCAGAAGTTGATTTGCTGGGGTATGCTCTTTCAGGCAATAGAAGTTTTTGAAAAAGAGAAGCAGAGGAAACAGAGTTAAAGTATGGAATGGTTTGGGAAAGAGAATAAGGAAGAAGTTATATTAAATGGGTGGGAGTGTTCATATTAGATATTCAGAGAGTTAGAATAGATTGGACAAGTTGAAAAATTGCCAAAATGATTAGTCCCATCAGATCCCTAGTTGACTGCAGTTGGGAAGAAGGAAAGGGGCTAACGAATCAGACCTATCTCACCTGTATTGTCTAAACCCTGGTTAGTTGCGATTTCCCTTTACGATGCTTTTCAATTAACTGCCCTCCTCTGAAGAATTCCTCAGGGGAATCATTAACTTCATTTTGTGCATTAGTAAGAAGTTACCCCTTCTGAAGTATTAATATGCAGTTACCCATGAGATGCAGCTCTACAGCAAATTAGTGCCTTCACTCTTTGTGACTGTTGTTTGGAGGCTCATGTTTGAAATCAGCCTTTCAATTCTTTATCCTGGCTTTCCTATTAAGCAAGGCACATCTCTCCTTTCTCTTTACCTTTGGGTCTCTGAAAGGCTAATGGCCTATCCTCTCACGGTGCTTCCTCAAGGGTGTTACTAAGAATATCATATTCTAAATGTTGACATACACCATTCCAATTGGGTGAAGAATAAGATCCTGATTCTGCAAATTGGTAAAAACCTATTCAATGTGCGTGTGTGTGTGTGTGTGAGTGTGTGTGTTATTGACTGTATTGGTTTGCTAGAGCTGCCATAACAAAATTTCACAAACTAGATGCCTTAAACAACAGAAATTTGTTTTCCTATAGCTCTGGAAGCTGGAAGTCCAACATCAAGGTGTTGGCTGGTTGATTTCCTTTGAGACCTCTCCGGTTTGCAGATGGATGCCCATTTGGTGCCCCTTCACCTGGTCACGTCTGCCTGTGCATATCTGCCCATGGTTTCTTTGTGTGTCCAAATTTCCTTTTCTCATAAACACACCAATCAGATCAGATTATAGCCACCCGTATGGCCTCATTTTGATGTAATCACATTTGTAAGGGCTCTATCTTTGAATATGGTCACATTATAAGGTTCTGGAGCTTAGAGATGTATTAATTTGAGAAAGGGAACACACTGAGCCCATAACACTAATGAACAAGTAAGATTATTTATATAGAGCAGGGGTAACCAAAGAAAATGCTTATAGAAATTAGGAAGAAAACACTCATGGGTAAAGAGGGGCTTGGTAGAGGAAAATAGCAACATACAACGGGATAGCACTTATAGAAGAAAAGCAATTTCTCTGATAGGATATTGGATCTTTTGACTGTGTTCAAGAGAAGCCAAAAATCTGGATGATTATGTTAGTATAGTATTATATATTTAGAATACATGCATACACATACTACAAGCCAAATAAAAGCTCCGGTACCCATGAATTAACCCAGAGGGAAAGTATGTGCAATCTCTGATATGAACAGTAAGTGTAGAGTTCTGTACATATGTGTTTCTGAAAAGTAGCAAGACATTCAGCAATGGGTAATTAAATCACTTTTTATTTTCATATACAATCCAGGAGTTTAAATTATTTTCAGGTGGAGATCATGCCACTGCCATAATTTCCAAGAAAAGTTAGAGAAAGAAGAGGCATATGTAGACCAGTTAGATCAGGTAAAACAAACAAAAATTAAAGAACTATTTGGTAGAACTAATATGACTCTCAAATTTAAATCTACAGTTCCTTCCCCTCTCTGTAAAGATGTCCTTAATATGGTAATGAATGTCAAAGGGTGGGGAGAGAGGCAGCAATCATATTCAATATGAGATAAGAGGATTCTATCTTCTCTGCATATAAAGCTTTAGTCCTGCATTTTATTTCAAGTTTGGTGAACAGCAATCAGTTCCCATTTGTGATTAGTCTCTCTGTCTTTGCACTGAAGAGAGGGTTGAGACAGAGTTTTAAAGGTTATTCTACACCAGACAAAAGGAATACATGAAAAATAAAAGGCTTTTCAAATGATCTAAAGTGCACTTGAATATGCCACTTTGATATCATTAGCAAATTGTGATTGATTAAGTATCACAGTTAAATCTCTTCCAAGCTTTTTTGGAATAAAAGGGGGTATAGCAAGTGTGGATATTCCCAGTATGTGGCATTATTTTATAAATTTACAAGTGATATTTTTTCAGGTTGCATAATCCTATCTCTTATTCCTGAAATTATAATGTTAGATAGAATCCTGAGAGTAGTTGTTCACGAATCATTGTTCAAGCAGATGATTTGCTCAACATCTCAGACTTGGGATTAATAGGAACAGTTGTGGGATGATGCTAATATTCCACTTCATTGATAATGCAGAATATGAGTCAAGCATAGTTTATTTATTTCTATAAATCACTCTTTTCATTAGAAACCATTACTTGTCCTAAGGTTAGTCCATCCCAACTAAATGGTTTAAGCAAATCTGTCTCTGGGGGATAGGATGTTTTAAGCCTACTGAGAAATCCAGGTGCCCCTAATTAAAATCATTAATAACAATTTACATTCAATCTTAATACAGGAACTCTTTGGTTTATTTTTTACCCATATGCAGCTAAATTT
This sequence comes from Mellivora capensis, assembly GCA_004024625.1. Classification (NCBI taxonomy): domain Eukaryota; kingdom Metazoa; phylum Chordata; class Mammalia; order Carnivora; family Mustelidae; genus Mellivora; species Mellivora capensis. The sequence goes on from PISX010000619.1 coordinate 242,424, forward strand.
TTGGCTTACAAGTATTCTTTATCCATTCGTGGTGACTACAGATATGCTGAGTCTTTTTACTTGGTTTCAGTGTGATTGTAATTCACATTCCTGATAGTTATGCTATAATCTCCATTAGCTCTCAGTCTCCACAGACTACTCTTTATTCTTGGAAGCCTTTCATTAATCTCTCCTTTCTGAAATTCTATTTGGGTTATTTTTAAAAATGTTCACAATTCTAGACAGTTTAGTAAAGGAGAAGTATCTTATTTTACTTAGAATACCTGGGAAGGTAATTTTCCATCAATCATTCAGAGACATCCCCTCTCCCACATTTCCTTTGGCTTTTTCCGCAGACTATTATTCCTCTCTGTGAGTTCCAAATTTCCTCCCCATTATATCTCCACCCTGTTGAAATCTCACTATACTTATATGTGTACTAAAGAGTGAGAGTCAAACAGACTATACAGCAATTATGATACCTATATAGTCATTCATTTATTTAAGACATTTTCATCAAGTGCCTAGTAAATATGTAGTCCTCTCTCAGATCCAGGACATTCAAGTAGGATTTGAGCCTGGATCTTGAAGGGATTGTTTTCTGGTCAGGGACTCACCAGTAGAATTGCAAGACAATTTGTTGGGAGACTAAGGTAAAATGTGAGCACATAACAGAGTATTCACACCCAGTTTTTCCTGGAGAAGGCTTCTTGGTTTTGATGTCTTACCTGAGAATGCATCAAAATTGGTAAAGGGATGCAAGAAAGGATGAAAGGCAGTAGGAAAGAGTCCAGACAAAGGAAGCATATAACAAATGAAACAATAACAAATCTCCAAATTGAAATATCATTTTTTTTCTCACATACTCTAACATAAGTTAGGGCCTGAGGAAAAATTCTTGATTATGGGCTAACAGTAGACTAACAAGATTATAAGAATCAGTTTTGAAAGTAGTAGACAGAGGTCTAATAATGAAAAATAATTATGCTATGACCAAGAACATGTGTTCATCTTAAGGACACCGCTCATCCAATAGAGGAATTTTTGTATGGCAGTGACAAGAGCCATGTTTTGCCATTTGACTGTGGCCACAGCGTGGAGACTCTCATAAATGCTGAAATGTCAGTCAAGTGTTTATTGTATAAAAAGAGATGAGAAATGAGGGCAGTTTGAATTAGGTAGTGATAAGATAGAGGAAAGAAGTGGATGATCTGAGAAAGATTGGGAGTTTTAAAAAAGGATTTGGTTACTATGCAGTGTGGAAGAGAATGAGGGGAGCTGTAAGGAAGACAATGAAGTTAGAAGGTGGGGCATCTGGGCAGACAGCAATTCTCTGGGATAGGTATAACAATAAGAAGACAGGGGAATGGAATTATGTACAAAGAAGTCTATTTCAGACAAAAATGAGTTTAGCAGAACTATGAAATGGTCTTCCAAGTGAAAATGCTCTATGTTCAATTGTATTAACTGCATTGAAATCTCTCAAAAGACTGGTCAATTGTACCTTCCCTATTTCACCTGCTGAATCCCCTTTCCAGAATACCTAGCATTCTTATTCTTTTAGGCATTCCAAATCATGACGTGATACTGTTTCAATAACATGAAATACCTATCTCAATTGTATTTGTTTTAAAAGATCAACACTGTTAAACTTACAACACTTTGTAAATCACCTTCAGATACTACCAACCACAAAATTTTGATCGAGGCAGGTGTTTTACTTCACATTTTGCAGATGAAAAAATTGATGCAATTGTTGTGACCTGCTATATTTTATCATGTGTAAGCAGAGGAGTCCTGACTCAAATCTGCACCCTCTAATTTCTAATTACTTATACCCTTCTCAGTCAGTTTTGTTTTGTTTTTAATGTGGAATATAAATTAAATAATGTTTAGAAATATTTCTGGCTCTTTTCTCTGCACATTATCTTAATAGTCATTCACAAATGGTTTTGATATAGTTTTCAAGTAATAGCAGGCAGTTTTTCGGTAAATATTTTAATTGGTTATTGTGCACATACACTAACATGCATAAATATTAAGTGTATAGCTCAATAAATGTTTACATAGTGAAGAACTCAGAAGCCTCAGTCATGTTCATTCTCAAGAAATAAACATCCAAACTTAAGTCAGTATTCTGACTTTTGTTATAGAGATCATGACTGTTCCTTTTTTTTTTAAATTACTTTAAACAAAAGTAATCATAGGGTGTGTACTTTGTGTATCTGGCTTATTTTGCTTGAAATTGTGTCTGTATGTTGTCTGTGGCAGTAATTCTTTCTTTTCTAAATTTTTCTTTTTTGTCTCTACGATATCTTATATATAAATACACTGTTGTTTGCTTGCTTATTTCTGTTGATGGCCATTTGACTTGTTTCCTGCTTTTATGTGTAATGAACAAAGCTGCTATGAATATTCTTCTTCCTGTATTGTGATACCTGTATGTGCATATGTGTAGCTAGGGATGGAATTGCTGAATCACAGTATTATGTGTATGCCTATATCCCCAGGTACAGCAGATATTTTTACAAACTGAAAGAATCAATTTATAGTTCTGTAGTCTAAACTATCAAGTGTAATGTATGAGAATTCCATTTGCCATCATTTGATATTTCTGCCAGCATTTCTGCCATCATTTGATATTTTCAATCTTTTTTTTCATTTTAGCCATTTGAACAAATGTGTAGTATATTTCATTTATGGTTTTAATTTTAATTTCTTTGGAGAATAATGAAATTGAGCAACTTTTCATATGTTTATTAACCATTTGGACAAATTCTTAAATAAAATAGTATTCAAATCTTTTGATAATTTTTTGATTGGGTTGTTTGTCTTTTTTTTTTAAGATATGTTTATTTATTTTAGGGAGAACATATGTGAGTAGGGGGAGGGTCAGAAGGAGAGAGATCATCCTCAAGCTGACTCCCAGCTGAGCTCAAACCCAGTGCAGGGTTCCAGCAAGCCTCATGTTGGGCTCAATTCCAGGACCCTGAGATCATGATTGGAGCCAAAATCAAGAGCTGGCTACTCAACCAGTTGAGTCACCCAGTCACCTTGGATTGTCTTTTTATGCAGTCTAGATAAGAGTCCATTGGTGTATATATGCACTGTAAATTTCTTCTTCTTTTTTGGACTGTTTTTTCAGTCTCTTATATTATCTTAATGACAAACAGAATTTTTAAATTTTAATATGGTCCAAATTATAAATCTCTTCTTTAATAGTCAGTGCTTTTCTGTTCTGCTTAAAAAAAAACTTTGCCTGTTTCATCTGGAATTTGTCTTTGCTTGTGCTGTGAAATATTGGCCAAATCTCCTTTGTTTTTTTCTATTTGATTGCACAATTGCCCCATCACTAGTTATTTAATTTTTTTCCTCCCTAACTTGCAGTACTACCTTCAACATGTAACAAGTAACTGTACCTGACTCTTGCATTCTGTTTTGTTTGCGTATTTTTTGACCTACATGTTTCAACTAATCTAGATTTATTATATCTTATTATGTGTTCCATATAATTTTATTATTTTCAAGGTAGTTTATGCTATTCTTAGGCTATTAAATTTTAAATCAGTTTAAAATAATCATTTTTAGAATTTCCAATAAGCAATGATTACATAATCAAAAAAATATTGAATTCGTAGCTATTCCTTTAAGTTTATTTTGACCATGCTTTTAAAGATTTGGGGAAATTGCCAAAACTACCACAAATAGTACATTACTGCTATCTTGATACTTATCAAAATATTCAGTTTTTAAATTTTTTTCTTTATGTACATAATATGTAAGCTGTTTTACTCTTTAGGGTATGAAATTACTTGTGACACTGAAATATTGTTTCCAATTACTGTCTTGCATACTCAGCATCAGACCTACTCTTATCTCTTATCTCCCCAACACTTATTTCTCATATTCCTTCATTTTTACCATTTTTATGTACTCTGTTGGAATATTTTTTTATCTACTTTCTGAAAAAAAAATCTTTTAAAAGTTCAAATACACTGTGTCACATCCCAGCTAGATAATATTAAGTAGACTTCTCTCTCCTTCATCTCCACTAAGTACAACTATAAATATTGGAAATAATGCAATGGGCAAACAAATGAAGAACTTGAAAGGTGGAAAGAAGAAGGAAAACTGGCTAGAAATTCTAGGACTGTAGGAACATAAAGTGGCAGGACATACTATAACCCACCACCTAAAAGAAAAAGATGACCTATTCACCTCATTTCTTAAGGACCAACCTAACAATAAAAGTGGCATAGCTAGGCTCATTTCTCCTTTGGATTGTCCTGCTAACAATTCTAAGCTATTCAGGAATACAATCAAGGTAGATTGACCAGGAACCTGCAGACAGTAAGAGGTCAGCTGAAGTGTTCACTTTCTCCATTGAATCTGAAACTCCCCCTCTCCACAAAGAGATACCATGTGGCTGGGTGGCACAAGCAAGATGTATCCTACCACAAGTGACCTACTATAGGAAATTGCCTTGTCTCTGTGGACCATAGAATCCCTTCCCTGGCAAGAGACCCATGATGGCCAGGGCTACAGAATCTCCTTCTGGCTTAGGCTGCACAAACAGGGACTAGTGGGGTCTTCGTCACAACAAATAAACCAGGTTAACCAAAATACCATGACAAAAACTTTATAGATTAAATTTCAATTCAAATTACAATCCACAAAAATAAAACAGGATCTGTATGCTAAACCTAAAGAGACAACTGCCTGGTAAAATAAAATATTTAAGTAGGTCCCATAGTATTCTAAAGATAGCCAAAATGTCCAAAATACAATAAGAAAAACACACATTATACCAGGGACCAGGAAAATTATGACTTAAATTAAAGAAGACAATCAACTAAGGGCAAACCCAGGATAAACCAAATGTTTTAACTATCTGACAAGTATTTTAAAGCAATCGTCATAAAAAACGTCAGCAAGCAATATCACATCCTCTTAAAACAAAGTCAACAAAACCAAAAGACAACCAACAGAATGGGAGAAGATATTTGCAAATGACATATTGGATAAAGGGTTAGTATCCAAAATCTATAAAGAATTTATCAAACTCAACACCCAAAGAACAAATAATCCAATCAAGAAATGGGCAGAAGACATGAATAGACATTTCTGCAAAGAAGACATACAAATGGCCAATAGACTCATGAAAAAGTGCTCAACATCACTTAGTATTAGGGAAGTACAAATCAAAACCACAGTGAGATACCACCTCACACCAATCAGAATGACTAAAATTAACAAGTCAGGAGACGACAGATGTTGGCGAGGATGTGGAGAAAGGTGGACCCTCCTACACTGTTGGTGAAAATGCAACCTGGTGCAGCCACTCTGACCCAGATTTGGTGGGAGACATAAACATACAGATTCAAGAGCCTAGGAAAGTTCCAAATAAGGTAAATTTATAGAAATCCATAGCATGACACATCATAATTAAACTTCTGAAAATTAAAGACAAAGAAAAAAATGAAAGAAGCCTGAGAAAACTACCACATTACCTATGGGGAGAAGGCCATTTCAAAATTAAAGCAAGTTTCTCACCTGAAAATGCAAAGGCCAAGATGAAGTGGCACATTGCATGAATATGGAAAGAAAGCAACTGTCAAATGTAAATTCTCTACCCAGAGAAACTCTCCTTTAGAAAGGGAAGATAGGGGCGCCTGGGTGGCTCAGTGGGTTAAAGCCTCTGCCTTCGGCTCGGGTCATGATCTCAGGGTCCTGGGATCAAGCCCTGCATGGGACTCTCTGCACATCGGGGAACCTGCTTCCTCCCTTCTCTCTCTCTGCCTGCCTCTCTGCCTACTTGTGATCTGTCAAAAAAATAAATAAAATCTTTAGAAAGGGAAAATAAAGACATTCTCAGATAAAGCAAACTAAAAAATTGGTAACTAGCAAGCTTATCCTTAGAGAATGGCTAAAAGATATTCTTCAGAGGAAAAAAAAAATGGTAAAAGAAGGAATCTTATAGCATCAGAAAGGACAAACAGAAATAGCCAAAATATGGGTATGTGAAACAGACTATTCTTCTCTTCATCAGTTTTAAATCATATTTGATGATTAAATAAAAATTATAGCACTATGTAATATTCAAGATGATCACATTTAAAAGTGGGGAACCAAAAGAGACACAAATGAAACTAAATTCTAGACAATTCACTCAAAGTAGTAAAATGTTGACACTACCAGAGTGTGATAAGTCACATATATGTAATATCTAGATCACCTACTAAGAAAACTAAACAAAGAGATATATTCAATAAATAAATCAATATGGAATCCTTAAAAATATTCAAAATCCCACAGGGAGCCAAAAAAAAAAAGAAAAAAGAAACAGGGAAACAAGAAAACATAATTAAATGGCAGACTTATGCTCTCACATATCAATAATTACCTTAAATATAAGTAGTCTAAGCACACCAATTAAAAGATAGAAATCAGCAGTCAATTAGAAAATATAACCAAGTTATTTGCTATTTAAAAAAATTCATTTCAAATGTAATAACATGTGTAGTTCAAAATAAAAGAATAGGGAAAAAATACCCATGCAAATTTTAACTTTTAAAAAAACAACCAGGAGTGGCTGTCATTCTATCATGTAAATAGACTTCAGTGCAAGTGACAAGGAAGGGCTTTAAAGATGATAAAATGACCTACCATGAGGATCTAATGATTTGAATGTATATGCAAGAGTCACAATATACTGAACCAAAATCTGATAAAACTAAAGAGAAAAATATACAAATTCTTAATTATATTTGGGGACTTAAAAATTCCCCTCTCAGCAACAGACAGAAGTGCTACAAAGAAAATCAGGAAGGATACAGTAGATCTGAACAATACAATCAATGAACAGGATCTAATTTATATCTCTCTATCCACCATTTATATCACTCCAGCCAACAACAATAGAATATACATTTTTTCAAGCATCCATGTCCTGGATTATAAAACAAGCCTCAACACATTTGAAAAATTGAACTCATATAGAGTATGCTTTCTGAACATAATATAATCATAAAAGAATTCAATACAAAAAAGGAAAAACTTTTGGCACTTGGCATAATAGTCAAAACTTGGGGAGGGGCAGATGTCCTTCAAAACAGGTGAGTGGCTAAACACACAGTGGTACATCCATATCATGGAATAAATATCACTCAGCAATAAAAAGAAACAAACTTCTGATACACACAACAACTTGAATGACTCTCCCATGAATTTTGCTGAGTGGAAGAATCCAATACCAAAGGCTACATATGGTAAGATCCAATCATATAATATTTTTGAAATGATATTTTTTTAAATAGAGGACAGATTAGTGATTGTCAATGGTCAGGATGGGATGAGAGGGGGAGAAAGAAGTGAGCATTATCATAAAAGAACAACATGAGAGATGAATTTGGTTATGGAACACTTCGGTACCTTGACCATAGTGATAAATACTTGAACATATAACAAAGCTGTATGGAACTAAAGACCCATCCCCATACAAATGAGTACAAGCAAAACAAGGGATATCTGAAAATGATCAGTGGATTGTCTCAATGTCAATATCCTACTGGTGATATGGTATTCTAGTTATATACATCATTACCACTGGAAAACTAGGTAAATGGTACACAAGATCAAGATGCAGATCAAGATCTGCATTTCTCAAAATTACATGTGAGGGGCGCCTGGGTGGCTCAGTGGGTTAAGCCTCTGTCTTCGGCTCAGGTCATGGTCTCGGGGTTCTGGGATCCAGCCCCGTATGGGATCTCTGCTCAGCAGGGAGCCTGCTTCCCCCTCTCTCTCTGCCTGCCCCTCTGCCTACTTGTGATCTCTCTCTCTGTCATGTAAATAAACGAAATCTTAAAAAAAAAAAAAAATAACTACATGTGAATATACAATTATCCCAAAGTAAAAAGTTTAAATAATACATGTTGTACTTTAATGTATTAGCAATCCCTTGATATAAACATCGAGGATTTTATCCACTTTTGAACACAGTTTAATTTAAACATAAAATGTTTTAAAGTATACTTTTAATTGGATTAAACATAAAACCCTTTAAAAGAATAAAGTAATGTGAAAGTCAAACAACAATAAATGCTAACAGTCCTCTCATTTTTTCATATGGTATGATTTTCTTCTTATGACTCCTTTATCCACATAAAAAAATCCTTTTAACATTACAGAAGCAAATCTTCAACTTCTTCAAAAAACACTGGGTGTGGTGCATAAACAATGAATTTTGGAACACTGAAAAAATTAAATTAAATTTTTAAAAGATCCCTTGCTTTACTATAATGTAATTGTTAAATGTAACTATTGTACAAAATTTTGTCTTCTTGCTTATTCAATTCCCATGCATAGAAAGATAATTTTTTAAGTGTATTATAATGAGAGTGATAATGTTTTCTCTGTTTATATTTTTGTATTTTAAGGCACTGATTGGAGATGACTACTCTATTACAGAATTAATCTATTACCTGCTTATGACTTAGTTATAAGCACCTCATCGCCAATTTTAACTGTATATAAATTCAGTGTATATGCAATTCACAAGTATATGGACATTTAGTAAGTATATTTAAAGTTAACTAACTCTTTTTTCAAATTTGTTAACAGGCAGAATGGATTTATCATATTGAGGGTAAAAACAGAGCAGTGTGGTATTGTTGTAATATAGAAATTTTGTTTTAAAATTCTTTGCTAGTAGAATGAAGGTGTAAGAATTGGCAGCTTCAACTCTTGTAGTATGTTATCACCATACTGTCAGAAAGAGTGCATGCATGCCAACTCTGACGAAACTGGGTGGATTGTAAATCAAGCATAAGCCATGGGTTTCTTATGCCAACAACGCATTTCAACTCTTACCTTATTACCGCATTTCTTGGACGCTACAGGATAATATCTTTAAAGCTTTTTACTGCTTGTGTGTGAAATCTCAAATAATCTAGCCAAATGTAGTGAAAGTTCAGGCTGTTCCATGGCATTGATTTACTGAATACTGATCTTTGGAAGTTTGAATGTACAAATTCTTATCTATCAATGGGGTCAATTAGATCTCACCCATCACCTTGACAACGCATTTCTTCATTGTGTAGATTATTTTTAAGAGGTTCACTAAAACATGCCCTGTCACATAAAGATCTCTTTTTATCAAATATCCTCCGTAAACCCTGAGTTCATGTGAGCTATTTTGCATGGAATGTGTAAGCATTATACTGAAACAAAATATATCTCAATTTTCGAAGCTATGTTTTCTTTAAGGAAATTAAACGGAAAGCAAAAATAATGATATTAGAGAAAAAAATGCTAAGACATATTTACAATACAAGTGTGTTACAAGAGACTGGCCTAAGTGAAAAAGCACAGTAAAAATTTCTGTAGAGAGGAGCAAGGTCAACCATCTTATGATAAGTAGATAGTGAATGACAAGAGGAACATATGTCAAAAACATACTTTATTTACCTTTCATTAGAATGTCATCCTATGGGAAGTTTAAATACTCCAGGAGAGTGATAGAATCTTTTTCATGTTAACTAATCCAGACAAAAGTGAATAGAGATTTGCTTTCTTCAGCATTTATTGATATTAATTGCTTTATTGAACTAGCTGTGGGAACAAAGATTTCCCAATGCCAGCATAAAGGATCATTATTTATAAGCTAACTGAATCCCACAAATTCTACACTTAGCTCAACATTTCCGTTGGAAATACTGAAAGAATCTTTTAAAAAATGTTGTTATATTTCAGCCTGCATACTGTATGCTAAATTACATAAGTTAAATGATAAAACATTTTCCAGGAAAGGGGAATTTTAAAGTCTCACATACTAGGCTTCAAATCAAGTTCTGAAGCTATTATTATTACGTTTTCCTTCCATTTATTTTTAATTCTTCCCCTTTGGCTCTGTCTTACAGGTGTCCCTAGTTACAACCATCAGTAAAAACAAAACACATGTGTAGGCTATAAATCTGTATTTGTGCTAATTCATAGGAGAAAAATATCTTCAGTTCTTCCTTCCAATTTCCTTTCCTTTTACCACTTAGAAGCTCTCAATAGGGCTCTGAGCTTATGATTACAGAAACCAAATTCTGTCCCACGTGATAGATTAACAGCAAAGTTTCTGCATGTCATTTCTCATTGCAACTAAAGAAGTCAAGGTGGAAATCTCCAGATTAATTTAGACCATAAAAGGATTTAGAAAGGGAACCGATATTTGCTAAAAGGAGGGAGCTTCCAATTTAGATTTTTTGTTGAACTATGCAAAGTTCAGTCAATCAGGCCGGTATCAAGAATTAGCTCTAAATTTTCACATCAGGAAGTCCTAGCCTTGAATGTCAAATTGTTAATAAGTTTCCCAGGCACCAAAAGGGAGACTCTTATAATTTTGTTCAGATATTCATATTATAAATGTGCCAGAGGCAATGCTAAAGCCAAGGTAGAATTGGTTATTTGCTTGTAAAGTCTAATTTGACTGTTTAATAGATCAGCTGTTTTAAATCACATCAGGATGAAATGTGATACACAAATTGTCAGCTTAGAGTGTTTTTCTTCGTTCTTCACTTTTATTTTGATAAAATAATGATAGAGTATCTACCATGGTTTTTAGTCTTGAAATAACAATACCTAGGAACAATAGCTAGAAACAAGCAATGGGCTGTTGTTTGTTATAATTTGATAAATCACTATTTTGTGTTTGTATTTTATTTTCAAATCATTTCTTTCTCCTATGATAGAGGAATACAGTCTTTTGTGAGGGAAAAGTATTTTTAAGAATACAAGTATGTATCTGAATAGTCATCTAAAAATCGGAGATGTGAATTTATATAGTGCTTGCAGGGTGTCTTAGATTTGATTATGAAGTTATTCCGTGAGTGGGTCTTGCCAAGGCTGTCACAGAATCAATGGACTGGACTTATTAGGTCATCATCCCTTACTAACAGTATAGAGTTCTCAAAAGCTTTATTAGGTGCAATTGTAAGTGGCTCAGACAAGAGGTTTCAATCATTTCTTTTAGAGATGATTCCACAGCTTCAGAGATTTCATTGGCAAGAAATGATTCTTGATGCCTAGTTGGATGTGTCATTTTTCTCTTAGAACACTTGCAATCAATCCTGCCCCTTACCTCCTACCAACCACAGTCTTTGCTTGCATTGTTCTTCTTCTTTTTTTTTTTTTAGTTTCCACACTCTTTCACCCAGTAAATTTTGCCCACATGATCTAATACCCACATAAGGAAAAAAAGTCAAAGTTGGACCAGTTTGCATGAAGAGGGATTAGAATGAGTTGAAGTAAACCGTGGAAAGAGAATATTTAGTTTGGCTTAACTCACACCTATAATCACTTAAACATGAACAATAACGCATTTGGAAAATATCAGAAACTGTTTTATATCACAGACATATCATTAGGCCCCCATAACATTCCAGGAACCTGCCCTTTTCAACCCCAGCCTAACCCCACAGAGACTGTCTATTTCAATAATAGCATTCTAAAAAGAGATTTTTAATGTTATTTTATTTTTTAACTTACAAAGATAAGACAGTATGGCAAGAGTATTGTCTTGGGCTCCTTCTCTTTCTAAAATGGAGACTTTAAGAAACTGTTGCAAGCCAGTTGGGAGGCTCTCCACAGTGCATATGAAAAGCTCCTTGTGAGCCAGGAGCCCCACAGTGGGCCTTTTTTCAGCCTATAAACAATACAGCTATGAGTTTCAGTGGGTTAAGCATCAGGCTGGAAATTTGTAATAACATGAGTTCTGATTCCAGAGCTATAATTTACTGGCTTGTTGAGTGACAATGGGCACATAACTTCACTGACATGTTTTTTCTAAAGTTTAGTATTGAACTTTGTATTAGTTACATATTTGATCCTAGTAAAATATATCATCCTAAGAAAAAAAGAACAAGTCCATAAAGAAAAAAAAATACTAATTCAAAACAAAAAGACTAAGGAGATGCTCTATAAACATAAAAAATGTATACTTTAATTAAATACAACAAGCCATTCATGGTACCTTAAAAACAAAAACAAAAAGAGCTGGCAGACTCTTCAGCTATAAAATATTTAAATGTATTGTTTAACTTAAATATTTAAAAGTGTGCATTGCTGTAAAATTAATAAACAAATCAACATATCAGAGTATAGGTCAGGAAAAATCAAAAGAAAAGAATTAGAATAAAACTAAGTTGACATCAAGAATCAATGGTTTCTTAAATTCAGAGGATGGGCCCTCTGCAAGACAGCTAATGGCTACCAACATAGACATTATGTCGGAAAAGGAATTCAGTCTAACAATTATCCAGGCAGTAGCTAGGTTGGAGAAAGCCATGGACGACCAAACGGAATTGATTAGGACAGAATTGAAAGCCACCAGGGATGATGTTCACAATGTTAGGGCAGAACTGAAAGCCACCAGGGATGATGTTCACAAGGCGCTCAATGAGTTCCAATCTAATCTAAATTCTCTCAAAGCTAGGGTAACTGAGATAGAAGATAGAATTAGTGATCTGGAGGACAAACAGATAGAGAGAAAGGATCAGGAGGAAGCCTGGAACAAACAGCTTAGAAGCCACGAAAACAGAATCAGGGAAATAAATGATGCCATGAAACATTCCAATGTCAGAATTATTGGAATACCTGAAGGGGAGGAGAAAGGAAGAAGTCTAGAAGATATTGTCAAACACGTTCTTCATGAAAATTTTCCAAATATCACAAGTGGAAACAGCGTTCATGTACTGGAGGCAGAACGGTCCCCCCGCCCCAAGATTTTAGATTCTCAAAACACCTCGAGACACCTGATAGTAAGAATGAGGAATTATAATTCTAGAGAAACTCTCTTGAAGGCAGCTAGGACAAAGAAGCTCCTTACGTGCAGAGGAAAGCCCATCAGAATAACGTCAGACCTGTCCACAGCAACCTGGCAAGCCAGAAAGGGCTGGCAAGATATATTCAGGGCACTAAATGAGAAGAACATGCAGCCAAGAATACTTTATCCAGCAAGACTGACATTCAAAATGGATGGAGAGACAAAGAGTTTCCAAGACCGGGAAGGCATAAAAGAGTTTGCAAACACCAAGCCGACACTGCAGGAAATATTAAGGGGGGTTCTATAAAAGAGGAAAAACCCCAAGAATATCATTGTACAGAAATATAGAGACAATCTACACAAAGAAAGACTTCAAAGGTAACACGATGTCAATAAAAACGTACCTATCGATAATCACTCTCAATGTGAATGGCCTAAATGCACCCATAAAAAGACATAGGGTTGCAAATTGGATAAAACGACAGGACCCATCCATATGTTGTCTACAGGAGACCCATTTTGAACCTAAGGATACACCCAGATTGAAAGTGAAGGGATGGAGAAACATCTTTCATGCCAATGGGCCTCAAAAGAAGGCTGGGGAAATGATTCTCATATCAGATAAATTAGATTTTAAACTAAAGACTGTAGTCAGAGATACAGATGGACACTACATCATTCTTAAAGGGACTATCCACCAAGATGATCTAACAATTGTAAATATCTGTGCCCCCAATATGGGAGCAGCCAATTACATAAGAAAACTATTAATCAAGATAAAGAGTCATACTGATATGAATACATTGATAGTGGGAGATCTTAACACGCCTCTCTCAGTAATAGACAGATCATCCATGCAGAAAATCAATGAAGAAACAAAGCATTGAATGACACATTGGACCAGATGGACCTCATAGATATATACAGAATATTCCACCCTAAAACAACAGAATACTCATTCTTCTCAAGTACACATGGAACCTTTTCCAGAATAGACCACACACTGGGTCACAAATCAGGACTCAACCGATAACAAAAGATTGAGATTATTCCTTGCATATTCTCAGATCACAATGCTTTGAAACTGGAGCTCAACCACAAGGAAAAGTTTGGAAGGTATTCAAACACCTGGAAGCTAAAGACCACCTTGCTTAAGAATGCTTGAGTCAACCAGGAGATCAAAGAAGAACTTAAACAATTCATGGAAACCAATGAGAATGAAGACACTTTGGTCCAAAACCTATGGGATACAGCAAAGGCGGTCCTAAGGGGGAAATATATAGCCATCCAAGCCTCCTTCAAAAAAATTGAAAAATTCTGAATACAACAGCTGTCTCTACACCTTAAAGAACTGGAGAATCAACAACAAATTAAACCAACTCCCTGCACAAGAAGGGAAATAATGAAGGTTAGAGCAGAGATGAATGAGGTAGAAACTAGAGGTACAGTAGAACATATCAATGAAACTAGAGGCTGTTTTGTTGAAAGAATCAATAAGATCAATAAACCATTGGCCACTAATCCAAAAGAAAAGAGAGAAAGCTCAAATTAATAAAATTATGAATGAAAATGGAGAGATCACAACTAACACCAAGGAAGTAGAAACAATCATCAGAAGCTATTATCAACAGTTATATGCCAATAAGTTAAGCAACCTAGATGAAATGGATGCATTCCTGAAAAATATAAACTCCCAAAATTGAACCAGGAAGAAAGTGACAACCTGAATAGACCGATATCTAGTAACGAGATTGAAACAGTGATCAAAAACCTCCCAAAAAACAGGAGCCCAGGACCTGATGGATTCCCTGGGGAATTCTACCAAACTTTCAAAGAAGAAAGAACACCTATTCTCCTGAAGCTGTTTCAAAAAATTGAAGCAGAAGGAAAACTTCCAGACTCTTTTTATGAAGCCAGTATTACCCTGATCCTCAAACCAGGCAAAGACCACACCAAAAAGGAGAATTTCAGACCAATATCACTGATGAATATGGATGCTAAGATTCTCAACAAGATCCTAGCAAACAGGATCCAACAGCACATTAAATAGATCATCCACCATGACCAGGTGGGATTCATCCCTGGCTTACAAGGGTGGTTCAACATTCGCAAGTCAATCAATGTGATAGAACAAATCAATAAGAGAAGAGAGAAGAACCACATGGTCCTCACAATGGATGCAGAAAAAGCATTTGACAAAATCCAGCATCCGTTGATTAAAACGCTTCAAAGTATAGGGATAGAGGGAACATTCCTGAACTTCATAAAATCTATCTATGAAAGACCCACAGCAAACATCATCTTCAATGGGAAGAAGCTCACAGCCTTCCCATTGAGATCAGGAACAAGACAAGGATGCCCACTCTCACCATTCTTATTCAACATAGTATTAGAAGTCCTAGCAACAGCAATCAGACAACATGGAGAAATAAAAGGTATCCAAATTGGCAAGGAAGAAGTCAAACTCTTGCTCTTCGCAGATGACATGATACTTTATATGGAAAACCCAAATGACTCCACCCCCAAACTACTAGAACTCATACAGCAATTCAGTAACGTGCAGGATACAAAGTCAATGTACAGAAATCAGTGGCTTTCTTATACACTAACAATGAAAATACAGAAAGGGAAATTAGAGAAACGATTCCATTTACTATAGCACCAAGTACCATAAGATACCTGGGAATAAATCTAACCAAAGAGGTAAAAGATGTGTTCTCGAGGAACTACAGAA